>JASCIV010000165.1:0-35685 GCA_030374735.1 Gracilaria caudata
CAGATGGGTCCATGTCTGCCACAACGGCGGTGCGATTCGCACGAACGCAGTACGCCGCGAGAATATTGACGAGAGCTGTCTTGCCACAGTCATGTGGGCCAACGATAACGGCACGCGGTCCAGGAATATCTGCACGACTTGAAATCTCACGTTTGCTTTGCAGAATGGATTGCGCCTTGATGAACGACGGCCTCGGAGTCTCGGTAGCAGTATACGCCATGACATGCTCCGGCGCACGTAGCGCCAGCTCTGCTCCGTGCCATGTGAAGGCGGCGGCGTTGAGGGCATGCGGAAGATGATAAGGCTTATTCTGTGCCAGTGCGAGTCCAAACAGCTCAGCCGATCCCGTGAGTAGAGTTAGGCTGGCGGAGGTGACGTCAGGTGGGATCTCGAAACGAAACTCGTTTCTGGACGGTAGGGTGAAGTTGCGAGCTGGATGCTCGGCGGTCTGGGCAGCGTCGTCTAGCGCCATGTTGAGGCTGCACAGAGCAGATGGCGAGCGTGGCGCATCGGGGAAGGGCCCCGAGCAATCGACAGTTACTTCCCTCTGGACGTCGCGAGAGCACTGTTGGAGCTCGCGGCTAAGGCGATGAGGGATATGGACATGGTTTCAGATGGCGGAAAAGAGGACATTGTGGTAGAGAACGGGGGAGTCAGAGGTATTCGAAGGCAAGGGTGGCGGCCGATGTTCAGTACCTTCGTAGAAGCAAAGGCAGTATACAGATAGTCGTCCGCAGAGTGTGGGGCGAAAGAGAGGCGCAGACCGTGACACTTCTTCATGTGCTGCGTCCCTGAATGAGAATCTTCATGTAAATCTCATTATCTGCATCACCGATCTGATGAACAAGGAATGAAACTTGCCATCTCTCATTCAGATTTCAAATGACACAAAAACTTGAACTATCCAATGAGATTCAAACTACACAGTGTTCGCCTGTGCCGCAGCGTGCAATGAAAATCTGTCGAAACTGTACATCAAATGCGCTACATAATTAAAATTTATTGATTTTTTGATGACACTTGGTTTTGCCTGGGGGTGCCACCCGAAGAAGGGAAGGAAGAGAGGGACGTCGTCCAGTCGTCGTGGTCTCTCTGGCGGCACAGCGCGTTACTTGCAGAGCGCCTTGTCGGGGTGTCCCTGTTTGCCGATGAGCTGCGTAGAGTGTGCACGAAAAGGCGATGAAGGTGTTCCGGGTGAGAACAAGCGACACTGAGATGCTCACGGGGAAGAACACGGAGCAGATTCAATGGAATATAAGAAGTGCCGAAGATGCTTCGGGAGTGTGAATCGACTACTGTGTAGTTGTCCCTACCTTTCCACATGGAAAGAGCTTTAGGTGCCAAAGTCCCTAAGACTCTCTACATCTGTCGGCGTCATTGGCTGGCGTACGTGCCGCACAAAAACAAAGTTCATCGTCTTCCAAGTAAAGTCTTCGGCATTTCTTCAGTAGTTATTCGTTCCCGGTTCGTTATCTATTCAGTAGAAAAGTCCAGATTCGTTGAGTTCAAAACAGATTTTCGTCTTTTCCCAAAAATAGAATCTTTGTGTGGAGTCTGAATGACAATCAATTGAAAAGGCATGAACACTTTACCGAAAATCAAATGCTAATCTATCATGACCTCTGCGTGCAGTTCATTCCAAAAAAATAAGGATAGATTGAATTTCCATCGAACAAGTAAATACAATTTATTTAACCAGTTTTGTCTGGGTTAGCAATTGACGGCAAGCCAAACACCCCCTGCTTCTCGCAGCACGGTACAGGCCTATGCATCACACAAGGACACCCGTCGCCTTTCCGCATCAATGGGTTTACCACCTTGGAAACCCTTTCTTTTCGTATTCCGATTGCAGGTGAAAACTGATTTGGTCTAGGTCATCTAATGCACCAACATTGGCCTTCGAATCACTCAAGATTAGAATTTGTCCCTTTCCAGCCTTTCGACAACGGCCCAAACGGGAGTCCCAGGCAGAAAAAGCTTTCGGTACGTTTTGATTTGGTTTTCAACGAGATCTTGAATGATTCCAACCGTTGTCAGTTTCATTAACTTCGATTAAAATTCTAATGAAGGATGCACTCTCAAAAAATTAACCATTTTAGGTGCATTGGAAATGCATTGCAAATCCATGAAAAAGCACGGATATTTTTAAATCTCATTCGGAAGACAATGAAAAACCTCTCGGCCTGGGAGTTGTACATTACTGGGACCGAATATATATAGCTCGCATGGAGCTTCCGCTCATGTTGATAATTGGAGTTCTTGCCTTCATATTGCTTTCAATGGAACTCCGAAACATGGGTGATCTCCGGAACTGTTGTGTGGGGTAATGGGCGTTGCCAACTTTACGCGTGAGAGTCTTCCCATTGCAGCTGAGAGCAGAGGAGATGGCACTATCACATATCAAAATCTCAGTAGGTATGAATGGTAACATACAAGTCACCCTTGGCTTTCCGATTCTGCGATGCCCATCTCACTGAACTTGTTCTTTACCCTGTCTGGAAGCAAAAATCCAAAACAATAATGTGCAAATGTTTTACGAAACGTACAGACGGCGTTCTGTTCTCGAGATTTGCAGAATGCTAGCGCGATTCAAGAACCTATATGAGGTACTTCGTACGTTACAAAGCCGGCGTTAGCCAGGAAGATGTAATCAATTTCGCAAAGGAAGTTGCCGAGCGTGGTTTACCTCGTTCGGTTAAAGGAATTGACGACCATTAGCGTATAAGTATGGTGGTTTTCAATTGGACTGAAAGAACGTCCAAGAACCTAAATCCATTGTTGACGAACTCCGAGACCTAGAATTTCTCTTGACGCTCTGAAATACCCCATTTCCCGATTTGGATTCCGAAACTGTTACCTCGAAAGGGATGATACCTTTCACTGTAAAAACCCGCAACGGACATATAGGGAGCTTTGCATGGTGGAAACCAACTAAAGTGACCACTATTAACGTAAATGAACTTCGTGCTAGAGTATGGGTCACTCGTCTTCTTCGAACTTTGATGGATAAATATGCGATAGATGGCCTTAAGTATGATGCTGGCGAGCCCAGCTTTCTCCATCTAGATGCGACAGTTGAAGATAACTTAGAGTCTCCAATAAGTATATTAGAGCCTGGATCAAGCTTTTAGTCCCTTTAGCACGCGCCTCAGGGGTAACATGTGGCGGGCGAAGATGTCAGAATGTGCCCACTTTGTTCAAGCTACTTGATCGGTTTAAGACATGGGGCCTTGAAAATGGGTTAACAAGCGTGCAAGCGTTCAAGATTTTTGACCGCAAATCTCACTGCCGAATCCAGGGCTATCTCTTTTGCATCCCGGAATTTATTCCTGGAAATACCTACGGTGATGCAGTTCCATGAGACGAATTAGTGATTCGCTGGGCGCAGGCAAGTGTGGCTCTGCCGTTGTTGCAATTTAGCATTTCAACATGGCAGTTTGGGGATAAATGTAATAGACATTGCCAGGCGGCTTTGATATGGAAACAAACGTTTTTCTGGAAGTATATGTAACGATGTTTGAGAGAAGCTGCAGAATGCTACAGGCCGATCTGCAGACCTCGAGAGAAGCACCCCCAGAGGGAACTTTCTTTCATTAGCTCGTCAATAAGATATCCATATCTTGGGATATTTTCTTTGATTCCCAATATGTCTGCAATGGCAATTTCCGGTCCAATTTTTTGGCTTGCCATTTCTCGATAGAAATGCAATAGGTCTTCTTCTTCATGGATCCGAAGCTTTTCTATCGGATTCCTTTTGAAGTTTGAAAGAGTTTCTAATGACAGACGCACTTCCGTTTTTCCGCCTGGGACCCATTGGAACATGAAGAAAACGAGGCTCTTGGTGAGACCCGTGTTTGATACAGTCTCCGACGCCTAGGCAAAACTTTCCGTCATAGAATTCTCACTGATTTTTCCGTATCTCAGCTATTTTTCACAGATGTTCAAGGCATCTTCAATGCACCGAAGTTTTTGGAAAAATTGATTTCAGTAGATTCTTGTTGGATTTTGATGCATTGAACATTCAATGACGCTCGACTTGGCCTAATGAAAATAGACAGCCCACGGATTGAAGATCCTATGAACATCGAATTCAATTTAATTGCGCGAGGTTTTGCTGGGGACAGGGCGTTGGTCTTTGTCCCGACAGGGAGAAAGCTATCGTTTTCGCCATGCAGTCATACCGCTACCCTCTGGAATTATTGATTTTCTCTTCGTAGGCGGTTGTTCGAGGGATGAAGCTGCAACAAGTCACGGGAATTTCATGTTTGCGCTCGACCGTTACTCAATGACCGCGTACTGTAAATCCAAAAATGCCTCCGTTCGCGGCAGTCGCATATAGTTTCGCCTATAGGGTGCTACTGTTCTTCTCGAAGAGTGGTGAGTTCTGTCGCTGAGAATCACCTCTTAGGACATGGCGTCGGCCGCTATCACCCTTTGGCAGTTTGTAGGGCAAAAATATCCACCTCGTAAGGACACGAACGACCTGAATGGTGCGCAACCTGATGTGGGGCACGTATGCTGTCTCGAGCTGAAAAGGCACCTCTGTACTTCGTGCGAGTAGCTCCGCCGGGTTTGTTGCCGTAGTTAGCGCCCCGTGCGTCCCATGTTCTAAAAAGAGCGACTGCCCTCGCACCCCAAGCGTGGTCTAAGGATTTCATCGCACCCTTCGGGACACCGCAACGCTCACGCTCCAGTGCAGTCGATGCCGTTGCTACGACTCCGCTGGGGTTTTTCTCAACTTGAGCAGAGATCTGGATCTTAAGGTATCGCCCTGCAGACCCTCCTGGGAGGGTCTTGCCCTCTGTAGTGTTTCGCAAGCTGAAGAGACACACCGACACTTCCTACAATATGGTACACCGGTTAGCGCTTTTGCGCATCTCATTCGTGGGTCTCTACCTGGATGGATCCAGATGTGGAATTTGTCAAATGACACACCCTGTGAAACGAATCAATCGCTCCCGCTGCGACACGCTATCGGCGTTCGGTGTGGGCCTCTGGAAAAGCTCCGCAAGATATATCGTCAAATAATATCGACGGCGGAATGCTTCGGCAGGCCAGGGGAAGCTTTTAACCTTATCTGTGCTTCGTGCCAGCCCGCTCGGGTCTTGTACTGCGTCGCGATAAGAGACGTCTCTAAATTACCCGTAGGAGATCTAGCCATTCAGCGGCTGGGTTTAAAATGCGAGTACGCTCCTCGATAATACTCCGCTCTTGATGGCTCCTCTTGGTGGTCGAGACGCCACTCAAATTGGGCATTGCATGCCTTATGGCAAGTTTGCACGATGAATTCCGGCCGACCTCAGGACGAGGCGTGGCCCAACACGGGGAGTCTGTAGTGCAATAGAGAGGTACCTCGGACTGGTGCATTGTACGGTAGATGGCGAATAGTTGGTGTGCAGGCTGCATTGCTCGTGTCCAAGTGTACGGCGTTCATTGCTGTAGTGCTTTTCTTGTGGCAACCCACCCCTCCCTGCAAGTAGATTGTTTGCTTGTTAGCTAAACGTAGCTGCTGCTCCCGGAGTTGCACTTATGCACCTCTTGGCCGCTAAAGCTGACGGTGGTAAGTCTCAACCACCCCTAGCTTCTTCTTCACCAGCTAGTTCCCACAAGGCCTTGTGGGAACGACCCTAGGGTCGTTCTTCCGTATATATTGGTGCTCAACGCTATCCCATGGCCCGTTGTTAGCGCCCATCGCGAGCTCCTTAGCCCTGCCTTGGGTCTTGCGCAGATTTTACCCACAGTTGTGCATAGTACCCTGTAGTTAACACCTGCCGAAGCAGCGCTACTACAACCTTTCTTTCGAAGTTGATACGATTCTTATCATACTAAAACAAATGTGCTCGTACTGATATATGGTATCAAGCCGGATTCTCTAAAATCCAGGGCTTTGCCGAATATGTCACGCTGTATGAAACTCTTTCCTTCTTGGTTTTGTTGTCGATCGTCAATTCCGAATAAAAATGGTTGTTGACCGTCAATGAGTGAATCACAGAACCACACACTTGAATAGTGGCTCAGAGTTCACCTACCTGCAATTGGTCATGTACTCCTATGGCGAAACAGGTCAAACTACTCCGAAATCTAACCACCACTGGCTGACTTCATATCAACAACGTCGAATTCAATGAAAACACTTGTGCTAACATACTAAAAATCGAGAGCATTCCTTGTGAGTTTGCTTCATGGTGTAACGACAACTTGAGAAACGGGACTTTATCCTCCTCGGTACACAACCGACGAAGAACACCTGAGGATTTATGGTTTCATCACTGGTCACAGCTGTTCCACCGAAAGGTACAGACAATGGCTGGAAGAGACCATAGCCTATCACCTTCACAGCCTTACCTCCCGAGTGTGGTCCGTCTGCCATATTCAAAGATGAACATAGGCCGAACTGCATTCTGGTCGTGGAAGAACTTCGATGGGGCTCGAAAGTGCCCACCAATCTTGAACTACTCTTCCATCGAGCTTGCGGTTGATGTTCGCTCACACATAATTCAGAATGGGTACTAAGAATTTTAAACCGTTTTAAATACATACGTCACCTTTTCGATTAAAGAGAACACCGGTGTAAAACCCATATGAAAATCATATGGTGTACATATCAATCTATCTGACAAACGAGCTGCTTTTGTATCATTGCAACACTATTTTTTTGTCTATAATATGTTCTTGAGCCATATCATTTCTTTCCAGTCCTAGTGATTGGAAAGCATTAAATTGGTATATCTTGCATCTGATCCAGTTGTGCAATAGAGCGGAATAGTGAGATAACTAAGTATACAGGAAACTAAAGCGTGGCTTCTTTTGAACGCAGCAGTGATGGAGCTGATCTCATTCTCAATATGTGAAGATATTTATCATAGTCCGATTCTAATACAAGAAGGATCTGAGCGGCGCAAAACATGTACAGAAGAAGGCCACAGATAGTCTTAAGAAACAAGATGTAAGCGAGGAGACGGATGGCAGTGTTGATTATGAACACGGATTGACAGTCTCATTGGAGAGTCCCATCATTCACAAATCTAACTGTGCGAGATAGTGGAAACATTTGAACTAAAATTGAACAAGAATGGGCAAGTTCTGGCATGCGAAAGCCAGAAAGTATTGTTTGCGCGAGCGCAGCTCGGGACTGCCGCGCAACCTCTGTAAAACTCTTCAGCACTTGAAGTAAGAAAACTGCCTCTCGCAACGTGTAGAGCGCGAAAGAGCTTCGTTCTTACCCTAGTTTTCTATTTTACACGCCAATGTATACTCTAAGCATTCTTTGCTTCTCATTTTTCCAATATTGATATCTTCTCCTACCGAATCCTCGAGGTTACTGGAGACCAGTACTCGCGTATTAGAATGCCGTCTATCTTTATTTTTAAAAATTATGGAACTGGTGAAACGAGGACTTGGATACCCTCCAGAATTGTGACTTTGTCCTGACTGTCTTCCCTTTGAGACTAGATGCTGTGAAATTCAGTGAACCAAAGATAGTTTTATAATCCATACGGTAGAGGTGCACGATTTGAAATACATCGGTTTCTATGTCTGCAACGCTTCGAGCTCTTTGAAAACAGAGTAGTAATCGGCATGGCGTCCAGTATCAATTGAAATCAACTCTGTTGCATAGTACATGGCTGAAAGAAGTGATTCATTAGTGTCTTTATATGTGCCACGTTTACGGCATTTTAGGAACTTATTCACCAACTTCGGTATCAGATACTTCGCATCAAATTTATCATTGATTGTTCTCCTCGCCGAAGTTCTCAATTTACCGAGAGAGTCCCAGTTTGCAAGGATCTCGTCGAATACGGCTATTAAATTTTTTAATATACCATCTTTTGAAGTTTTTGAGTTCAGTAAAAATCCATTCTCCCCGTCACGTATGAGCTCTCTCATACCGCCAATATCAGTGGCAACTGCAACCAGGGCAAAAGCCATGGCCTCTGCCAAAGTAAACGGAATACCTTCAGAATCTGACGGCAAAGAAAAAATATCCGACACTGAAAGATACTCAAGAGCTGTTCCATGATCTAGAGATTTGGTAAATCTTATGTCACTCTCAGTATATCTAGCTGCCCTGAGAAGTTTCTTCCGTTCAGGCCCGTCCCCACCTATCACGAGAACAAGAGGCCTCCCTTTATACTTGTTTCCGTATTTCTCTGAAATAATATTAAATGCGTCCAGAACCAGGCCAGGATTTTTCTCTGGAACCAATCTTCCGATAAATGTGAATATAATGTCGTTTTCTCCAAGCCCAAGTCGTTCTCTTCGTTTTCTACGATCACTATCGATTCTTAATTTAATCTTTTCCATGTCAATACCCAAATAGGCTACCTCTATGGTGTTTTTGGAAAAGCCCCCAATCTTCTTCGAAATATACTCAGCTGCTGCTCTCGATGAAGTAAATGTGCAGTCAATGGCTTTGTGGCTCATAAATGAGTACATTGCATATCCACCATTTTTCCATTCTTGAACTTCATTGTGCACGTAATCTATGAATGCAACTTTAGGAAATTTGGCTCTCAGGTGAGGTATGCATGCATATCCGGTTTGTGATTGAGATACAATGACATGTGTCGAACCTCTGCTGTCAAGCAAGTACTCCAGAAATCGAAAGGAATCTTTTAACCTTAACATAGTTGGTAAAGTAAATATATCGTGGGTGTACATCATAAACTGTGGTCTGAGCTCCATTTTCTCCCTCAGTGACTCATGTAAAGTGCAAATAATGGTTACTCGATATCCCAATTGACTGAAACGTTTCACCAACCTTAGATTTGCGTAGTCAGCACCACCAATTGTCATCCACGGAATGATGAGCATAATACTTCTCGACAGATATAAGTTGTTTCTAAATGGTATTTCAAGGTTAATTGTGTCAAAAGAATTCATTTTCGATGGTTTAGGGTTTGGAAACGATCTTCTTAATCGTTTATATCTTGTCCTTATTGTTTTCGTAGTGTCCTTGTCGTTTTGAAATAATGATGGCCATCTTTTCTTCCTGAATGAAATATCGTTATTTCTGTACCATATATTGAACTCTGGTATAGTTCCACCCCAGTTTCCTTTAGAGGCAATACAAAGATAGAAATCCCAATCTTCTTTTCCGTGTATCATCGAGGAATCAAAATCACATTCGATGTCGATTGTCGCAACTGATCTAAAAATTGCGTGGGGTGTAAGAGGATTGTCTTTGGAGTACACATCGCGTCCACTGTGAAGGCCCTTTTCCCATGTATAGTTTTTGGAGCCGAAGCCAACCACAAAAAAAGAACACAGATCAAAGTTAGGTATCGATTCTAAAAACCAGACACATTTCTCATAAGAAGTGAGCTCGAGCATATCATCATCATCTAGGAAAGCGAAGTATTTTGTTCTCCTTTTCTTGAAGTGTGCTAGCGCAAACTTTCTTGCAGGACCTAGTCCCTCGTTGGAGGTGTTGTTTACGAGCTCTGCGCGTGGTAGAGAAGCTGATACACTGAGCAGCATATTATAACTACTTTTCAAAGTCGTATGATCATTGACTATTAGCCATTTAAAGCATTTCAGACTTTGATGTTTTAAAGATGCTGCTGTTTGCGCAATGAAGCTCCTAGGGTTCTTCGTTACAGTAATAATTGTAATTATTGCTCCGTCTTTTGCACATGTCGGAATTCTGCCTTGTAGAGTTTTCCAAGAGCTTGACGAGGGCCAGGGAAACTGATTTCTGGGTCGAAATTTACTCAATGGGTTGTTAGCAAACGCTGATTGGGACCTACTTTCTAGGACTGGAGATGGATCTTTGCAAACTCTAAACAATGTATCTCTGTAAACCCTTTCATATGATACTCGGAGAGCGAGAAATATAATGAGAAAAGCTAATGATGTACAACAGCTTGTACTAATACATTTCCATGAGGCTCTGTAGCAAAGTTTTCCAATTCTCAGAAAGATGAGGTTAAATGACATGTGGGAGCAAATAGGGCTCCTCATGTCCTGTTTTATCCCAGGTGCTGTTGATTTTCTATTTGGCGCTTGTGTTTTAAAATTTTTTCGTTTGAGTCTAGTTGTAGATTGTACGCGGTTCATCATGCGCGATTAGATGGGTTTCTACAATGAATAAAATTACCCTGCAGAGAACCCCTGTTCGAGAACTTTGATAGTTAATTTATCTCAAAACCTTATGGTAAGTCCAAAATCACGATGCATTAAAGCTTTGGGCGGTTCCATATGTGGAATTAAACCGGATGTACTGATAACCACTGCAAATGAAGACAAAATTAATTTAATTATTTGATGAATTATTCTCCATTTCTTGAAGAACCGTATCGCCCCAATAATAGATTTTTTAAATATTAATGAATGGAAATATCAAAAGAAGTATGGACCCAAAAAAAGCTCGGGATGGGAATCAGAGACTTTGTTTGCCCCTGTTTCAAAAGAAAAATAGCAATGTATGCATACAACTGCCTCTATGATCAGAACAACTGCATCCTCTGTAAAATGCGAAGATGTAAGTACTAAAAAAAATAACAAATAGTACGCTTCTCTTTGTTGAGATTTAGATTATCATGGGGGATCCGTAGAGGAAGGCCTTAAGTATCCTTAATGAATAGTTTATAGGTGGGGATGAAACTTAACATGAAAATTTAACTTAACCTCTCCACATTAATGTTTTTAGTAATATTTTTACGTCTTTGTTTTGATCTGTAAATACATGAGTACGAGAAATAGAGAATGAAATTCTGAAGATTCTTACTTCTTTTGGATCAAATAATCCATTGCAAACGTTACTTCGCCGGCCATGAGATGGAAGCGCTGAATACAGTTGAGAATTGAGAAGCTTTTCCTGTTTTCGGAAATAACTTCTAAGAGCCGTAGGAGGACATTTTCCAACCTCAACTTTGATAAGATTTTGTCGGACTTCAGTTTTCATCTCCGATCCAGACAAGTCCTCTTTTATTCACTTGAAGTCACTAATACCCCCTCGGTAATATAAACTGCTTTCTCCTATATTCAAGCTTCTACGCCGCACTTTCTCCACAGTAAAGATTTAATTTTGCTGAAAAGTCTCAAAACTTATGATATTAGTAATGAGTTGCTTTTTTCCCAAAATTACTTGTCCTAAAGCAGTTGATTTGGAGATGATTCTTAGTTAATCGTAAAATAAAATTTATTCTCGTTCTGAATATGAGAAAGTCACGGGATTTTCCAAGCCGTCTGGGATACTGCTAATCATTTTCACACATTTGGATGAGATCAAGTCTCGTGGGGCATAGCTGGAATCAATACTGTCACCATTCGAAACGTTGCAATCAAGAGGAGGCGGAGGAAATGTAGCATCATTGGAACCAGAACAAAGAGACCTGGATCCCTCGCTGAAGCTGCAAAAATTTGAACGAAGACGTCTTGCTCTGCATGCGGCTGCCTACACGGCGTTTCGGAAGTCGTTTCTCCTCTTCTTCAGGGCTCTCAGTGCGCCTTGAATTCTCATACCTAATCCTCTTCTCCTGACTTTTTCTTCTTCTTTTCGCTGCCTTTATTCTCCACAATCTTCTGCGAAATGCACTACACAGAAGTCTTATCTATCTAACTTCTAGCACGCCCGCGTAATCCGCGCCTGCCGTTCCACACCGCGCCTGATTGTCATTCTGACCTCAACAGCGCATTCGAGCTACCGCTCACGCGCACAGCGGCCGATTGATAGTTCTGAATGAATACGAAGCCCGAGGCTTCGAAAGAGACGATAACGTCAAGCTGAGTTAATGGCAGTATCGGAAACGAGTGTGCAAGGTGGACTTTGTTGGGCAGCGTACGGCGCGGAAGCCTAGGCAAAACTTTCCGTCATATAACTCTCATTGACTTTCTCGTATGTGAGTTATTTTTCATAGATGTTCAAGGCATGTTCAATGCTTCGAATATTTTTGTTAGAAAAATTAAGTTGAATAGGTTCTTGTTGGATTTTGATGCATTGAAGATTCAATGGCGCACGACTTGGCCTAATGAAAATACACAGCCCAAGGGTTAAAAGTCCTAAAAATTCGTATTCAATTCAATTGCACAAGTTTTCGCTGGGAAGCTGCTGGACAGTCTTCATGTCCACGAAGGGTACTGACGAGGCATTTAAGATACCAATTGATGCTTCCCCGTACAAGGAAACCTTGCGTTTCCGTGCCTAAATCGCGCGAAGGTGGCGGTTAATGAAGGAGGTTCCCAGAAGGGCATCAGCTGCCAAGTTCGTCCCGACCAGAATGGAGATGCACTGGGCCTAATGGGGAGTACTATGGTTCCCGGAATGTCCGTGTACTACTGAAGAAATGATCATACCCAGAAGGGAGATGTTTAACATGGATAATGTTCGGCCCAGCGCCAGTGTCCGGAATTCCCAAGAGGGTATGGTGGCTCCGGAGGAGAGTTCGCTTTCATTTCTACTTTGTAGTTTTCCCATGCGCGTTATCGGCGTCTTCATATTAAGACTCGGAAGAGCTACTGTCGGAGGTAAAAGAGAAATCTCGTTGAGGGTTGGATTCCGATTTAACTAGAGGTGTGAGGCTCAAGTCTCTAGAGAGATACAGGGCCTCTACGCATCCACTTTTACATTTTCCTGAGATACTTTCGGCGCACTGTTCTCCTCTGAATTATCCCCAAACGTGAGGGCTCGGTGACCTGATGAGAGCGCTGTGTTGCCGCATTAGCACGTCCAGATGGGTAGTCTCTCGGCGGTGCTGAGAAAGGCTGCTGACCCGTGCTTGGGTATTGGGGCGCCCATTACTTGTCCTTGTAGCAGCCCTTTGGAAGGCGCTGCTGGTAGTTTGTTTCACGCAACTCCAGTAGCGCATTCCGGTACTCGGGTGGGAGCCATTAACAAAAAGGACAAAAAGTGCACAAACAAATACGGTAAGAGGCCATATTCTTGACCGATGTCGGTGCCGTTTGATACGAGAACGGCGTGGATGGCGCCTATGCTCATCCCTTGGGAACCGTAACCTAGGACCGTAGTCGCGTGGCTGAGGAATTGTCGACGGCGTTGACGTCCCCGGAGAGGGAACCGAAGGGAGAGACGGGTTTGCAGCTTGGACGGCGAGTGCCGCAGCGTACTCGTTCTCAGAATATACACCCCAGTCGGGCCTATCGGTGTGCGTGGACACACTGAATGAGGCTTTCGATGAATCCCGACGAGGTTTGATGGTCTTCGCCGCTTCAACCGTTTTGTAGTATTTCTTAACGCCCCGATGGGTATCTCGCAATCTTTCAGCGTAGCTGACTAGCTGACCAAAGACCAGTTCGGGATGTGTAGAGGAGTAGTTCCGTACGCTTGCCCTGATTGCGGGAAGCAATCTTTCGACAAAAAGAGCCTTGATGCGACGTTTTGGGAAGAGTTTTCCACATCGAAGATTCTTGTCCCACAATTTGTCAACGAGTTCTCACTCCGATATCGCTGAGCTTTGACGGTGTGTGATGATATCGTGGCATGTCTCTGATAGGACTTCGTCAGTGGCGTACACTCAAATAAAAAGCTGTCCACTTCTGGGTAGGACGAGAAGAGCTCGGAGTTCCTTGCGTTCACGGCCCCAGATTCTCTAGTAATCCTGGTCCCTAGCGGTGATTCCATGAAAAAAATGAACAGCCAGAGGGCGTCTCCTTCGTGTACGCCATTCAGTGTGCGAGGGTTCCGGAATGCCTACAAGAATCTTAAGACCTGAATAGAATCCTTGCCCGAAAACTTCAAGGGCATTGGAATCTGAATGCGTTTAGCATGCATCGCTAATACGCGGTCCACAGAGACATACTGAAGACCGCTTCGGTTGTTGAGAGGATAGAGCTCGAAGCTTAACACTTTCATAAATTCCCCGCCTTTAGGTCGTAAGCGGCGTAAATGCAGAACGTTCACTTCAGGGTCGGAGTCGTCCGAGTCGTTCAACTCCGGCTGATCTTCTGAGCCAGAACACGAGTCTTCCGAGTCTTAAAAGTGGCGATCTCTGCGGGAAGACTTTCTCCTGTTCCGACGTCGGCATGGGGATTTCCTTTGTCTCACCTTGTCACGAGCGTTGTGGAAATCGCGACCGGTACTCTTCTGCTTCCCTGCGAGTCGGATCTATCAATATTAGGGTCCCTGCCAGGTCTTAGATCTGATTCGTGTTGGGCAGAGATGCTGGGCAGTTGCCATACCAAAGGTCGGACTGGCAATTCCTAAGTTGCTCAAACCCAAGAGGGCGAGCTTTAAAGGAGGCTGGACCTCAGTGTTAACACTGGGAATGATTGCACCATGGAGAGCTCCGGAACCGATCATGCACGAAGCAACCTGTTAAAAAACGGTGTCCATTTGGCCTTCCACTTCAGCATTCACTCTGTTGGGAACACAACGCTAAAACTCCAGTGTAACCATAGTCATAATCAATGGCCGGAGGGCAACCAAGGGCTCCCCAGGAAGAGACTGCGGTTCACTCCCTGCAGGCTTTTCAAGCGGAGGTGTGTTCAACTGGTAGGGGGACTTCTGGAGCGTTTCATCACGCAGGTTGTGCTGACGCAAAGCCGTGAGATGGTTCTGAAGTTTGGTTGGCGTGGACTGCAGGCGGATACGCTGCGGGTTGTTAGCTCTCAGTAAAATCCCTCCACCAGCACTCCGAGTGCTCGGAGCCCCAAAATACGAAGCGGACGGCACTTCGGCAATGCCGTGGCCCCGTTGGGGTTGAGCATGATCTGGGTGCACTGGAGGAGATCCCGATGGGGTGCCCATGACGGTAGGCGAAAAGGGATAAAAAGTCCGGCCTGCAGCAGACAGATCCAAATGTGGGCTAAAGTTCGGAAAACCCTAGCAGGGCGAGACGTTTCAACATTTGATCAATGAATACCACGATTTTGAAAAGATCCCAGGGGGGGTGGAGATCCGACAGGTTAGTAAACGTCCCTAGGAGGACAACTAAACCAAGAAAAAGCCGAAAAAGTTATAGGTCAGGAGACCAGGTGTAGTACAGTTTCTTCGGCAGGTAGTAACAAGAGCGTAATATGCCCAACTGTGGGAAAGATCTGCGCAATACCCAAGGCCGGGCTAAGAAGCGTGCAACGGGCGTTAACAACAGGCCACGAGATAAGGTGGGGCGCCCGTACAGACGGAACAAAGATCCTTGTTTGAACTAGCCGGTGAAGAAGATAGGGGGTACTAGAGGCTTACTACCGTCAGCTCTGCCCGCCAGGATGGGCCTAAGTGCACCTTCGGGGTGTAGCTAGCAAGGAAACAATCTACCTACTAGGGGGGGTGCCACAAGAGCAACACTACAGCATTGACCGCCGTACACTTGCGAACCAGGATTGCAGCCTGCACACCAAGCATGCACCATCCACCCCACTATGCACCCGTTCCAGGAATCCTTCCATTGCAGTAAAAAGGCATCCTGGAGAAACGTCACTGTTGTTATTTTGAAGAAGGGTACTGATCTTAGACACCATAGGGTTTGCCTCGCGTATGACCAACGTATACCTATGGGCTTGCCTGTCTTAAGTCATCAACGATTTGTGAATCAGCTCCTATTCACGCAGCTGTGGGCAAGTTCATAGACGCAGTGCCGCCAAACTAAAAGATCGATAACTATGGGAGACTACACTGAAAGGGATTGCGCTCAGAATAAACTCAACAAGTATCGACGGTTCAATGGGAACGCCGAATCTTTGAATCCCGATGTGCCAAATATTTCGTCCCAGATTTTTGAAGACGTCAAAACCTACAGCATGGGACTTTTTAACCTCCTCTGTTTAGCAACGGCCGGTAGTGGCCACATTTATTGTGTGAATCAAGGCCCTAATTTTGAATCTGGTCACGCTCCTCCTACTTCCGAAGCTTACTACCGTTTTGCAGATACCTTTTGGGCTGGAAGTGCGGTAGATTCCTGTTAAGATTCACCGAATCCGCCTTTAGGCCCGATGAGGTCGTTGGTTTGACGTCAGGACATTGATATGGACACCCCAACGTTTTAGCGTCGGGGTGGTGAGTGTGCACGGATTGATCCTTTCAACGACGAAACCACTCACGGCAAAGCAGCCCGGTCTATTTACAAGGCGCAGAAGGCAACTGTGAAGGGTTCGGTGACAGGAATATCAGAAAAGCACAATAATAATTGCTGTGGGATGTTGAGGTTTGATATCATGTTTTCATCGGAAAATGGGTTCTAATATTTACGGGATGGACATCAATGATGGTTCGACAAAGAGCGGTGACCCATTCTTGTCGAAGCAATTTGAAGCAAAGATGGTGATCACTAAGAACGCCCATGGCAATTTGGTTCTCCCTTTATGTCGAGAAAAGAAAGTGGTTGTTGTGCGGCGTACGGGGAGTGCACAGGGAAGGATGTACATTGCGAACGTGGTTCTCTGGCGTCATGGACAGGAAGGAGGGACCTCTGTTGTTACTGGAGGTCAGAGCTTCGGCACCAGTGACGATAAGAGAGTCCGCGTGCTCCGTCATGTAGATTTCTGTAACGGAGATTACCTGTACTGTGCCATCTTCTTCTGTTGAATGGAAGGAATTGGTCTCTGCCTGCGACTCCGGATCGGCTACGTTATTCAAAGCAAGCCGATACATGTAAAATCACATGGAGAGTTTTTTGCAAAGAATTCATTGCAGTCAGAAGAACACAAATAGAACGTCTTGGACTTTTCTCTACGCAAAACTAGCAGACATACAGCCGCAAAAGCTTTGCTAGGCTAGCGAGTGCTGCCCTTCACCTCAAAATCATAACTCTCCAGTCGTATGCCGAAGTATCTAATTAAGCTACCGGCATTTTATAGAACAGCTAATAAAATAGCTGCAGCCTTCAGCAGAAGAGAACCACATTTATCGGTATGTGATGAACGAACTTCACAGATCTTCTTTCACTGCTGATAAAATGTCTGATCGAATGAAAGGCACTTCTGGCAGGCGCCAAGCGACAGTGTGTGCTGCAAAAGCGTCGTCAACGACGATGGCATCCGCCTTGCTATTTAATCCTCTACTAGCAAAGAATGCATACCATGAAACTTTGCAGAGCCCTCTCAGCAAAGACCCATGAAAGCTGCAACTGTTCTTTGCAGCCAAAAAGCAAGCAAAAAACAGAAAACGATTTTCAAGGGTATGGTAAGGCAAATGCGCATTGGAACTTTTTACTAGTGTCTAAGGCTACGCATTTAAAACTCTACGCTCGTGTGGACTTGGCAGCCATTTGCAGGTGATATTTCTCGAACAAGAGCGACGTCTGTTTCCAAAGAGAACCTGTGACAGCAATATGTCGTACGAAGTTCCTTGATCCAGGGGCATGAGGCAAGATTGCCCGGCGAGATTGTGTGCAAATATCTGACTTTGTTATGGGCATCAAAAGAAAATCTGAAGTGCATCCTTGAGTGGTTTCGTTATTGGTGGAATGCCATGTCGTCACAAGCGAACCCCTGTGCTCTCTTGGAAGCGAATTTCTGCTTTTCTACCTGCATTTTGGTTTCTGAAATCTTAGGCATCGCCCATACCCCATCGAGGTGCAACTGAGACCTACATGCGGAATGAAGCGCAATGGAGCAGCAAGGCTTATTTTGGGAGCAGCACGTACTTCTGGTGATGGCCAAACCGTTTTCTTTGCCACCATATTGTGGCTGGAAAAAAAGAGGCACACTCTTTGGCCCATAAATGTTGTATCACAATGTCGTTATTCTACTTCTTCTTGGTGGTACACATCCGGCGGAAACTATGACAAAACAAGAATGGAGAGAGCACCTTCTTGCAGAAGAATATACAAACTTACTGGTCAAAGAGAAAAGACCCATTCTGAGGAAGATGACGTTCCGCTTACCGTTCAATGTGGTTAATTCGTCTCGCCTCAAGCTCCATTCTCGGTCCTTTATTCTCTGCATTGTTGGATAGAAGGGGGCCTTCTAAGCACAGTTTTAGCAATGGAAATTTTCGTTTACTCACTGGGGAGCGCTGATGAAGAAATCAAACTTTACAGCCATATGATTGGTCTTTTAATGTTCCCAACCCGTCGGCCGCCTGGAGAGTTTTCTCCAGCAAGAACAAGAACTGACTCAGCACTACTGTGGTTTTCATCTCGCCATGACATCTGCGTTCAGGTTCTTCAGTCATATTTACTGCCATTGGATATGTCTTGTCGCCTTTGACATCCGCGAAAAAGTTGAAAAGCTTTTCAAAAAGGGAAGTAAAGTTCAACATTCCGAAAAGAGCTCAATAATCTCTTCATCGAAGTAAAGGATGGAAACTCCCACGGCCGGAAAATTGTTTTCGAACACATCTCCTCTGTCAATAGCCGGGGTCTGTAAAAAGATAGGAAAACATTTTAGGAAAAACTTCCCGTGCTACATTCAATAAATCCACCTGGGTCTAACTGCAACTTCTACTGTACGACTCTTACGAAGGTCGACTCCGTATAGAGGGCAAAATGTGAAGGAACTCAGAGAACACTCGCTACGGCATGCAACTGGACTCTTTGCTCAAGAGAACAAACTCTTTAACGGTACAATACAACAGAATATCCAATTTGGCCGGCCTGATGCGATAGATGCCGAGCTATGGTGTTCAATGAGATAAGAATACCGCGGAATTCATCTAAAGCAGATGCATTGACTACAAACGGAGTTCCTTGACAAAGGAAACCGATTGGGTTAGGAAAAATATCTGCGGGTGAGGATTGCTTGGGCTGTGCTGAGAGAACCTGTGATCATGCTATTGGATGTGATTACCTCTCCGATTTCAACAGTTGAGGAACGCATGACTCACAAGAACCTCAACAGCTCTGCTGGCGACGTAGGACAGTTGCTGTGGAACATTGCTTGTCAAACACTCATTTCAAAGCTCATCTTTGTTCTTCTGTCGATACTGTACGAGTTTTGTTCGACTGCAACATATATGCTTAGCTCTGACGAGATGGCAAACAAATTGAAAGAATGTTTTTATAGACAATAAAAGCTTCACCGGTCAATAGAATGAAGCAGTGTGGATTCTTCCGAAGCGCTTCCGCGAATATCTTTGGTTCAGAGATTCCGTGCCTCGGTGCATCTCGAATAAAGTATGGGCTTGCTGGAGCCGGCAACGACTCAATAACCCAGTGCAACATTTTCTAGAAATCAAGCTTTCTATGTTCTTGAGCTCCAGCCGAACATTATCGGTATCATTTAAAAAGGATGTCTTTCTTCAAGTGTTTAAGAAACACTCGCATCCATTTGTTGTAGTTATCGTAAGAAATGATGAACGACCGTGACCCGCCAAATTGTCCAAAGCGAGGTCACATATAGGCGAGAACAGCATCCTCTATCCCCAAGGTTGGGGATCAAACAGTCCCCAGAAATATTATCTCTTTCATGATGGATGGCACGAGGCATGATATCGAAAACGTTACCATGAATACAAAACTATAGGTAGTACGCTTTGCAGCGATAATGAAGACAATGTTACTTAATCCTTTTTGAGATACAACAGGTTTTTCGGTTTTTCGAGTTTATGCGGAGAACACTTTGATAGCAATCTTATGCTCGAAAGTAATGAACTGAAGTGAGCCCCTACTGCCTTCGGCTGTGAAGCGTTGATTTTGGTATCGATCGAAAGGGTACGCGGAGGACTGGCGAGGACCATCAGCCGTACCCTCAGATATCGTGTCACTGAAGAAAGGCAGCTCCGCTAGAGAAGTCTGGAGACATATCAAGGTTGTGAACGTAGCCCATGTCACATGGTCTTCAGAAGAGGTCAACAAATTTGTGAACGAGCTCGACAAAGGATGGTCGTCACAGAGAGAACTCCATGCCAGAATTCTCGGGCCTCTTGCAATATCATCAACTGACGAAGTTTTGTAACCTAGAATCGTGCGCAAGGCCATTTAAGTTTTGAAAATATCGCAATGTTGAAAATCGCGGTATGGTCCCTGAATTCTTGCCTTCGAGTGGAATCGCTGGGAACGTATCCATTGTGGACCCTATGAACATTAATTATGGGCCAGGTTGGCACTGTAAAGCGCCGAAAGGTGTCCTACATTTGACTGGGAGTGCCAGATAATGGGCGCGCGCAGGCCTTATTGCAGGGCGTGATTTTTGTAATTTATTTTGTTGGCACTTAACATGTACGGATGGAGGCCAGCAGTTTCTCAATGGTCATCATATAGCCACGGTATGCTCCAAAGTATACAATGCGTGTCCAAGCGTTCCTTCGCCGCAAACTCTTTGATGTCAAGCGTATACCCTAATGCGCCCACCGCGCTCTCACCCAACGCGGGCGTACTGTGGCCCTTGTTTCGCCACGCTTTCGGCCCGCTATTGCCGCGCTCCCGATGTACGCCCGTCGTACCCCATACGCGCTCTCGGTGCATTTTCTCCGCGCTCTCCTCGCATTCCTGTCATTCACTGCGCTGCTGCCGCCATTCCGTTCCAGCTGAGGCACCCGGCAAATGCCGCCGTGTAGTCTCTCATCGGCAATACCGTTCTCTACCACCACTCCATACTTCCAACCCCGCTGGCTCGAGATGCCGACATCGGGTCGATCAACATGCGGCAACAGTCGCCGGCCCCGCCGCACCTACAGCGCGCCATTGCCACGGAGCTCGAGCTCCCCGCCTCTTTGTTTTCCTCACCGCCGTCCCCCCCTGGCTCGTCAGAGGCCTCTGCGCAATCGACAGAGCATCGATCTCGCTTGCTCAAGCGGAAGAGGTCGCTGGAAACTCTTCTCGCTGCCGCGGCACACAACGCACCGGACGTAAACATGACCGACGAGGATCTGCTCTCCACTGGGGTCGTGCACGAGACAGAGGAGGAGGTACAACAATCAAAGGAGGTTTATTTTGGGCTGCAACATCTCAAACAGGTGCTTGCTGTGTGCAACTATCGGATCAAGTGGCTGCAGATCGAAGAGTCTGTGGTACACGATGACCGAATCAACCATGGATCGGGAGGAGGCCAAGTCTACCCAAAAACGCGTAGAATGGTTGGCGTTCACCATCAAACTGAAAGCATGTTATGTCCTTCGGGTCGCTAACTACTTCTGCAACCCAACTCTGTACATTGTCTTACGTTGACAAACTTGGTATATCTGAAAGATCTTTAGGTTGACAAGCTTGCCCAAGTCCCAATATTATATGATCGACGAGATAAACAGAGCAAGCCCATGTCCTTTTTCACCCCATGAGCGTCGTAAGGCTCTCATCGAAGCCAAGATCTGCCCATTAATGAGCTCTCTACCCCCTCTTCTGCATAAAGCATCATTATTCCTTGTTGCAACACGTAAGCTTTGGCGCTGGGGTTATTGTTTCCGAGATGTGCAAGGAAAGCCCCAACAGCTGTCTCCACAGCGAAGCGTGCTGCACTCTCGCTCTCGAACCCTCCCTGTGAACATATTTACCAGCCGAGGTATGGTCCAAGTATGGCCGTAATTATACTCCAAACAGGCCTTAATTTAATGCACAAGAAAAGGACAGCGTAAGCCCAATATATGACCCACTTTGTGGCTTTCAACGTAGGTCAGAATATGGCCAACTAACAGAGGACATAGAAAGGCCGATAGGGGTATTAAAGATCCAGAGTGTGGATCGACACTCATGGGACGTATCAGAGCCGTAATAAGCCCAAAGTTGTACCGCTCGACGACGCGAAAATCTCATGGAATAGTCACAACACCGTCAAATAAATACCCAAATCTTAGCAGGAAGTGTACTTTATGGGGACAGAACTGGCTATGAGAATGAAGGACGATACTAGTACGGAGAGTGTCGTACATGACCTCACCAAAAAGGCCATCAATAGGCCCGAGAGAGCCTTCTGCCTACCGCACCTAATACCGCCATTGGCTCATTCTCATACCTTTTCTCGATGGATTGCCGAAACGTTCACATCCAAAATCAAGTCTACCAGGAAGACAGGAGAACAGCTTCCCGAGCATTTCCCGAGTAGCAAGTATCAATAACAATAGCATTATGGAGATGAGAAAGATGAGAACGTCAGGGAAGGGAATTACTCCTTGAACTGAACGCAATGATATGTACGCAATAACTGTAGCAGGCGCTGAGGGAAAGAACCCAGTCCGATCCCTGTATTACGAAGAGAGCATACGTGGGATGCCTGCAAAGAGAAATCGAGAGGGATGGAAGGTGTCAGAATGTATTGAAGCCGGCTGAACGGCTTACCGTTTGAATTGAATAAGATTCGTACATACATTGCAATGAAGTTCATCTTGTCTGTAAAGCAAGAGATATTCGAGGACGACTCAGGCCCGGGTGGAGAGGGAGCTCTAATTTCGACGAGATGGTTGAGTGCGCGGCGGGCAGAAAGTGGAGCTCTTGGGCACTTTACCATGTGCAACGGACCTGCTGGGGTTACCACGTGCAACTTTAGAGCCTTTGCGACGCTTCTGTGGGTTTGGACGAATCGAATCACTCTCATCAGATAGATGTGCATTTCTGTGAACGCGCTTATGTTTGCGGCTGACTCGATTACGCCCCACACTGCGCTTTCCACCTTGTTTCACCTTCATTCTCGGGAGAGCCTCCTCTTCTGAAGCCCCGGATTCTGAGGATTGATACTGGTTGGAAGATTCTGGGGACGTACGCTTCGTTGCCTTGGGGTGATGCACATCGCGGGACTGAACAACAGTGGAATGAGAAAGCTCGCTTTGCTCGCTACCCTCTTCTTCAACTTCCTCTGAGTGACTGTCTTCCGATGTTGCTGGGTGACGACGCTGGTCTACTTTCTCCTTATACAAATTACGGTTATTACGGTTTCCGTCACCACTGGGTTCGCCTCCTGAAGTACCCTGCGCACAACCGAGTTCCTGCTGCTCACGGTTGAAGTCTTGGACCCCCATCTCATTCTCTTCGACTTGCTGAAGAGGGTTAGGCTCAAATCTTCTAACTTCCACACGGCCAGGGCCATTTGAGTTACCTATACCAACACTTAGAGCAGCCGGGCTCCTGTTCATGTTGTCTCCCGATACAGATGGCTCGGATCCTTTGCGAGCCGCTTTCTTTGCAGCATCGACTTTTGCCTTCTTGTCACGCTGCATTGCCTCCTTGATGAACTCAGTCGCAAGCCAGCTATTCTGTGCGGCCTGAAGCACGGGGAACTTATCTTCAATCCTACGTTTGAGCTGGGAGAGCATGTCCGCGTATTCGATCTTCACGGAGGTAAACGTACGCTCGCCTGGCGTCAACCCCATACGCTGGTAGAGGAAAGAACGAATGAGATCCTTTACGCTGTTGGCCAGCTCTGGATACACAGGATAGTCCTCGCTCGACGACACCTCTCCATTCATCTGCTCACGGTATAATCTATTGAACACGAGACGAGTTGAGGTCAAGGTTCCGGTTGGAAGGCCGGGCTTGTCGGACGTTTTCATGCGTTTCTTATACGCAGTGGTCGGTACTCCAATGGAGTTCGAGGGTAGCACGTAAACCCCTGAAGACTGCACGTTGCTGCCATTAACTGGCTGCCCTTGGCCGGAGTTTGCTTCAACGGTGACCTCTGGGCTGGCACGAGGATTCATGATGTTCAAAACACAGCAGGAGCGCTTATGTTTAGTGAAAACAGAAACCAAAGACTTGTCAGCTCTACAATGCATTTGCAAAAACGTTGAAGTAAACCTGTTCTAGCAACCAGAACGGATCTTCGCGCACTACGTCGCCACTTACCCACAAAAGAACCTCCACAGCGCCAAATCACGAGTATAGCCAGAGCCGACAGCGAGGGAATATTTCCGGTGACGATAAGAAGTGGTGCTCGCAGCAGCGGGGGAATAGAGCACCTCCGCTATAACCAGATTGAAGGTGCAGCACCATTGTTTGTGAGAGAAGTGGCGACTTAGTTTGCTCTTCAAGTACTCCCGAGCACGTCGAGTTGCGCGGGAGCACCTTTCGCTTCGGAAGGGAAGAGAAACGAGCGTTGACACAGATGACATGAATCATTGAATCATATGTTTCAAAATAATGTCAAATGTGTTCACTTCTTTCAAACTTTTCACAAAGCAACAAGTCTGCGATGCCCGACGTTTCATGCTTTTGTGAAGATCCGCGCAAACCTCTTCAATGCTCATGAAGGACTACTTCGAGTGCGACAAAAATTGAAGTCGTGCACGAATTTACCCCTGCCCAACTCTCATGTCATTCCAAAACCCGACCAGGAAGCGGAAAGGAAGATGGGAAACCGCCATTGAAAACGATGAACTACTCGGTAACGAGCAGCCCCCAGATTATGGGGAGGGCACACTTGCAGATTCTCCCTCTCGGAAAAGAAGATGGAGATGGGAGTATAGAACACAGCAAAACATCAATGGTTCAAGAAGCGAAGAGCTACGGGCCGCATGTGATTTTGTACCAGAACCTTCCGAGTCAGATAACGTTGTAGTCATTGGGTCAGGGCCCTGCACCAGCATGGCAAGGGAAGAGCTGAGTCCTGATAGGCAAAGCAACCCAAGTGATGACAGACATGAGTACGACCAAATTGAAAGTACACCAAGAGCTATTTCCAGAGATGGTGATGGTGACGAATCATCGGATTCGAAAGCTTCATACTGTTATTCGCCTATAGAATCAACAGACTACCGATCTTTGTATGAATCAGAGTCACTCTCTCCAGAAGAAATGCAAGAAGTGCAAGATGACTTTCAAGGTTCAGAGGAATCGTACTCCATATGCGCAGCTGAGTTTGGGAGGTTGAGCTCTTTTCTGTACACATCTGAGCTTTTCAACGTATCTCATAGAACGATAGAAAAACTCATATCCATAAACCCAATCCAATCTGCTGTATCCTACCGAACTCTGTCGTCATACGCGGTTAGAAGATCGATGGTGGGCAAGGAATTTGTCGCTATGTGCAGGGAAGGTCATTGTGCCGCCGCGGGGAGGTTGAAGCTCTCTAAGGAATGCCCGGTATGCAGAGGATCGCTGAAGGGGACTGAAAGTTCGAAGTATTGGTATTTGACGCCATCGTCGGCAATAAGGGCACTGTGCCGTGCTCGAGATTCGTTCAAAGAGCTCAAGGAAGGGTGGGAAAGAGTGAAGAACGCATGCCGTTCACCAAAGAGAAGCGACCACTTCCACGACTTCCACCATGGCAGAATGTTTAGAAGGTTCTACTCTAGACAGTTAGATATCATGCACGAAACCTCGGAGGAAATTCTGGTATTTATCACGTTCTCGACCGATGAATTCGAATGTTCAAGGTATAGACGTGGTGAGGCAGTTTCTTCATGGCCACTAGTGTCCACCGTTTTGAATTATAACCCAAAGGAACGCGCAAGAGCCAATAACGCGCTCATATTCGCAATTGTGCCCGGCACGCACGCATCAGATTACTTCCAGACGTTCCTTCAACCCATAATCGACGAGTTTCGGATGCTGGAGAAAGGTATATCCGTGCTATGTCATGATAACAAAGTACGAAGGATAAGAGCACATGTCATGTATTTCACGGCGGACTGGCCTGCCGCCTCCAAGGTCCTAGGTTATGTAGGACACACTGGTACTTTGTTCTGCAGGTTCTGCCTCAAGCGCAAAACGTACCTTAGTGCGTACAAGTCTTCCTATGTTTTGCCGGACATTTCAAAGAAGGTCATCAAATCTTGGCTCGTCCCTGATCGCCATGGCGGAAGTAGAGAGCATACGAAGGAGATCCTTAACATAGAGTGCGGGTCGAAAAGGAATGCTCAGGACATACTGTCCACCTGGAAAGGATTCGCTGGCCATCGCAGAGATAGAAGTGATGGAAAAGAAATTTCCAGAATGACGGGCATCAAGAAAGACTGCTCTCTTCGTAAGCTCTCCGTTTATATTAAATTTTCGTTCCCATATGACGTAATGCACTTGGTCTTGATTGAGTGGACAAAGC
The DNA here is from genome assembly GCA_030374735.1 of Gracilaria caudata. Classification (NCBI taxonomy): domain Eukaryota; phylum Rhodophyta; class Florideophyceae; order Gracilariales; family Gracilariaceae; genus Gracilaria; species Gracilaria caudata. The sequence goes on from JASCIV010000165.1 coordinate 25,801, forward strand.
AGGTGACCAAGCTTCTTTGTGGCGCCCATCCGCATCACGAAAAGTTTTCAGAACGCCCAAGCTACTCCATCCCAATCGCAGTTTTAGAGAAGATTAACAAGGAAATGGAGCGATCCACCTATGACGTACCAATCACATGGGGTCGAACGCTTTTGCCATTGAATGAGCTGAGCATGTACAAAGCAGAAGATCTGAAACGCCTTGCAGAAATGTATATGTTACCGTTTCTGCACCGCTACAAGGTTAATGGAAACAAGATTAAACTGTGGGCGCTGACTTCGAGTCTAGTTTCATTCTCCTTCCAGTATTGGTGCGAAAGAGATGTCATCATTGAATTGGAACATGTCGTGCAAGAAGCTTATGTTTGATTTCTGCGGGAGTTCTACTCCGAACTATCAGAAGCGTTTTGCTTTACACCCTCTACCCACGCAATATTGCACCTCCCGGAGCTACTGAAAGAATGTGGTCCGCTTGCCGTTACATCCCAGTTCCTCATTAAAAGATTGCTTGGTGAGATGGGTAGAAGGCTGACTAGTAGAGTAAACGTCAATTCCCATTTGTTCCACAAAAATCATAGGCTCTTCGCGTTACTAATCATGAGCCATGGACTTGCCCCACGAGTACCGCAAGAGAAAGACTTGGTCCTGGAAAAGTTCGAAGATCGCTCTCAATCATCATCAGATTTACAACGAGATGATGATCATGAATACGAAGAAGGTATCGTGGTCCGGGGTGTTGGCAAATCGGTCGAGAAGCGCAACAAGTTCGATCGTTCGGTACAGAAATTTGTAATGGAGAACATCTCCGAAATATGTACCTCTTGGTCAATAGTCTCCGTTAAAGAGTTCAATTCGGCAGAGATAACCCGTGGTTCGGCCAAGTTCGTCATCGAAGCAGAGAAAACCTTTAAGCACAGACAAGGTCTTCGCGGAAATGCTCGCCAAAAGTTTTGTGTCGCAGGGGAGTTCGCTCGGCTTCTGGATGAAGACGTTGAGAACTCTTTGCACTCTCGCTCACTTGACACGGAAAAGAAGATACCGAAAGATCTGTATTACGGAGATGTTCAAAGTATATTCGAGGTCCGTATTCGAATAGGAGCCTCGGCAGACACGCCGACACGAGTAGTCCATGCTGTCTTCGTTCACGTTCGATGGCACTACCGATGCTTGTACAATGAAGCCTTGGACCTGCTGTACGCAAGAGATAAAAGGTCATCGGAAGTAACCTTGGAATCGTCATCGTGTATCCACAGGCCCATCGGATTTCTAAACATTTCTGGACGCCGGTACTTTCTCGATAAGCAGCGAAGAAAGGACCTGATTGATTCTGCTCGAATCGTAATGCCATCGATAGAGTACACGAAGCGGTAGGACATTCGACCGATTTCGATTTAATGCGAGCGTGTTTTGAAAACTTCCATGCATTGTGACGGGAGAGATAGCCAAGGTCAGTGTCGACGGTAACCATCAAAAGAGCCAGAGATATATATATGTAATGGCGCTCACAAGTATATCGTGATCTTGCTCCATCATTATACATGAATACGATCCAGATTATTGATTTCGAGTGTCTGTTGGATCCTTTCCCATGACTGCTCCTCACAGCTTTCTACTATAACTCCTTCCTTTACGAAGATAGAGAGTGAGTTAAAGTGCTGTTACTGCAATAAGCGTGCTGCAGTTGTTCCAAGTAGGCAGTATCTAATTTCTCCCCGCATTCGGCTTCCAAGCCGTCTGCAATAAACGCAGTTATGTCGTTCATCAGATTCTCAGTTACTATCGTTCCAAAGCTGCGTTGCACGGTTATAACTCACTTACTGGTACTAGTTCCCTAACAATATCGAGAAGGAGCTTAGTCGTAACGAAGTAACAGACACAAGCACGGAAATAATGCGAATTGTCACAATCCGGACCAACGTAGACTATCGAGCAGTCCAGTTACCCATCAAAGATCACAATATTGCTCAATACGGGTATCCGTTCGAATGAAACGTAGGATGATCATGCAGCGAAAGCCCGTGGCCCAAAACCCCTGTCACCAATGTTGTCATTTGGGTAGATGGAAGTTGTACAAGTTCGAAAACTTTGTAAATGAAATTTCCAAAGAATGATGTAACGGACAGTACACAAGTTGCTCTTCCCGGTAAGCAGAATCTTGGCGTGCATTGGAGCCAAGTCATCTAGGACTTCATCACGTTCACGCACGAAAGACCAATGCCACATTTCCGAGTTCAACCTGATACTGCAAATTACTCCACAAATCATTAATGAATGGTGCGGAGTACAATATTACAAACGTCGGTTAACGAAGTTAAGGAATGATTCGCTTTTAAGCTTCTTGTGCTTTGTGCTTTAACTAGATCTCATGATCGTCATTTCTGACAAAGAGCGACAAAGCTGTATTGCGCTCCCATGGCCGTGTACTTGGCGCAGATTCATTAATTGATTGCAAGAACTGCTCAAATACAGAGTGTTACACGGCTTTTTGAACGAATATGATTGGCAGTGAATATCATGAGGTTACGCGAATGACGAACCATGATAGGATCGCAGAGGTTACGCGAATGAAGAACGATGATTGGATCGCACAGGTTACGCCATTAATCTCCCTCACCGTAACTTCAAGGTTTTGGGCTGCAAACAAGATTTGACTTCACCTCTTGTTGTTCGTGAGCAGGGCTGTTGTTCCGATAACTTCAAATGTCTCCGGTCTACTCTTGCGTTGAGAAGGATCGTCAAAACTGCAACATTAATAATGGGGTGATTGGGCCGGATCCTAATCATTACTGCATCGTTTGCAGGAAACCTACCCACATCGTGTGTGGCAAGACGCCTCATCCCTCCGTGAAAGGGAAGTATGCACCTGATGCTCCATCAGATGGCTGTGTTGTTTGCAGCGTATGTAATAATGCAGGCAAAGATGGTGGAATCGATCGTGATTCTCACATCGACCAAGCTCTGAAGGAAAATGAAGTCAACCCAAACGAGCAGTATAAATTTCGTATTATGGAGGAATTGGTTCCTGCTGACGTGAAAACACTCTCACATTTAGAGGTGCAAGAATCTCCGGTACAGAGAGTTTTTCGAGATCATATGCACTACGCATGCATTGCAGCAACGAATTTACGATCTGAAAGCTCCAAGTGCGATCGTGCACGATTAATTCTCCCTGGGACGCCGTGCGGGACGTATTGTAGCGAGAGCAAGCTTCAAATTGATAAGCGTCGTCGAAATGCGGAGAAAGTTCGTAGGTATCGCTTGAGAAGTAGGAGCAAAGATAAACACAATGCCCGAAGAAGATATCACGAAAGAAAAGAAGCCCAGGCGGCTGAGAGTGCTGCGTCAGAGATAGATACATCGGAGCACAATTCGGACGCACGGCCGTTTATGAAATTGGCTGGAAACCGAAAGACGATTAGCGAAATAGAAGAAACCGACGGTGTGTATCATGTTTATACTGTTACGGACGTTTATGAAGTTCGTCGCAGTTTCCATGCTTACATTAGCGCCAAATCTGGTGAAGGGAGGGTAAATGAAAATGGTATGGACGTTTTTGAGGTTGAACAGGATAAGCGTGGAGGTCGTCAGGTTCTTCATGTGCAACAGATCTGAAGATCAAAGTCCTTGAAGTCACGTCAATCATAGTGTGCTTATAGTGGCTAAACTCTGCGGCGTGCATGTAAAGCTATTGCTTTTATCCAATGTGAGCATGACTCGTATTCTGGCCAAGCATCAAGCTTACCAGCGACTCCAGGCAGATTCCACACATATCACATCAGTCAGTACCACCATATTCATGTCAAAACACCGCATATTGCAGGTCGTGCTTGTGGGTTTGAGCGAGATCCTGTTTCGTTCATTATCGTGCTTCATAGATCATGAAAGCACGCCTGTTGCAACAAAAACCTGACAATACCATTGCCAGCTCATAGGCTCTTGCGGAAACTGGGTGAAGCCAGGACGCCAAAATCGGAGTACGCCCAAGCGCTCTGTATTGGCTGACTCTTCTGTTTCGGTCGGCGAGGAATTGAGTGCTTCGCTTCTTACTCGTGGGTTGTCCTCACTCAGTGAACGATGAATTTTGGCAATCTCGGGCGATAAGTGTCCTGCGACTAGCAACTTGAACACAAACGTGCCTTGCTTTTCTTGCACCCGTCTTCATCCTGCACGTCTAAACAGTGTTCGTGGGCCGCATTTAGCACAAAAGGCCGCACAAAGATGCACTCAAACCCCACCAGTAAGTGCTTCAGAATCAAAGCTTGGGTTTAGCGCTGTTGTCTTTGCTTGCATGCTGCAGTCTGTTAAAGACGCCGCCGTCGCATGGTTGCTGTGGGTCTACGCCGAGCCGCGCGACACCAACGATGACGCGTCAGCCATCGAGGCGCTCAAGGAAGACCTGGCGTGTGAAATCTTGAAGCGCGTGGTCATCCCGCGCGCCAGCGAGAGCACCATTTGGTGAGCACCAACTGCGGGCGTCAATGGCCGCACTTGTTCAACGGCGTCACGCTCATAACAATTCTGGACTGCATGTTTCACGTTTGGGCCGAGTGGCGCACATTCGTCGATCCCAGTCCTTCGCACCGCTCTCAACCGTCCTCGCCTTCTACTGCGCTGATTGCCCTGTCAGTGCCGTCTTCGTCGCAGCTGTCGTTATCATCGTCGGCGTCGGCGCCCCACCACCCGTCGCACTCTTCGACATCGTCGTCTTCGTCATCGTCGCGCCAGCCGCGCGCACCGGCCGCCTCGCTTCCATAGTTCCAGGAGATGGAAGACTCGCTGCGTCACACATCCGCCTCCCGCGGCAGGCGTTCAGCAGAGCGCTGAAGTAGGGCGAGAAGAAAACGCCAAGTAGAGGTCGCGGCTCATCGCCTTTGCCAATAGAGCGCCAGCCAAAATTTGCGCGTTTTACATAAAAAGCGCCCACGTATGCGCCACATTGGCACTCTGTCAAAGCCCGTTCACCAAGTACACCGTGCCGAGCCCGTGGCGGACACGCGTTCCGCTCGGCTGTGGTGGACATATGGGGCAGTGCACGACATATGGGGCAGTGCACGCACCGTAGCTCCGCGCAAACGAAGGGTCCCCACTTGCACGGATGACGAGGGCTGCTCGCATATTCGTAAGGAGAGCATGGGCATCTCGCTCAACCTCACACCGTAGGATATGAGCCTGCCGGCGGTGCGCGCGGACGCGAATTACTTCCAGATTGGCGCCGAGCGCTGTCTGAAGTGGCGGTTTGCGGTCACGGTGGATCTGAGCGTGCGCATGCGTGCGCTGCCAACTCGCTTTGCGTCGTCGGTGGCGCCTTTTCTGGATAGGTGGGATCGACTCAAAAGAGTCTTCATCGCCGACAAGGCGGCGCGCAGCGACTGGCGTTTCTGGACGCGTGCTTGAGCGCGGAGCAGTGGCAATCGCCTGTGCAACGGCTGGATCGAGAGAAGTCGTTCCATTCCTTCACGAAGGTGTTAGACTCGCTTCCGTTGCCGGAGGCGCGCGGAAAGGACATCGTGCTCGCGAGTTGCATGTCGTACCATCGGCGAGCATGGCTCGTTTGGTAGTGAGACGGGCGACACGTTTTGTATTTCGGATGGCGCTGGTTGGGAGAACACCAGGCTGCCCGCCAATGCAAAGGGCTCTTGACGCTTTTCTCTTGCTCCTTCGTCTTTCACTGCTGCCGGAAAGGTGCATGATTCGCTTCGCACATGTGGTCGAAGCGCTTGTCCATCGCTCTTGTACATTGATTTCGTCTAATAGTGTTTCCCCCCTGCACATCCAGCCACTTTTTTCAATGTTGTACATCACGAAGCTACTGTCATGTACCATATCACTGCCTGTATCGTAAAAAACGCCAGCCCCATTCCAAACGAAGATAATGTCAGCCTCCAGTGTTCTTCAGGACGCGACGAAGAAAAAAGAGTCATATTACGGTTCTTCCTCCTCCTGCACCGCCGCCTCCACTTCATCCGATTCAGAGATTTGTTTCACCATGTTTGCACTATGAGCGTTGTGCGTGTTGCCATTCAAGGTCCTGTTTGCGCTGCACGTAGTACGGCACCTTGCTCCACCTGTAAACTCCAGCTCAACGTTTCCGTTCCCATTTACATCCTATTGTTCCCTCGTCACGACCTCCGGCGACGACATGAAACCATTGGCATCCACTGCCTCACACTCCTTTGCAATCTGATCAAACTGCATCGAATTCTTACCAATGGATGGCAACACGCTTTTACAGGACACTTGCAGACGCCCCAGCTTTGCTTTCACCCTCTTACACTCTTTAGTGCGCGCGTCAAGTTTCGCCTTCATTGGCGTCAGTTCAATGTTTGCATCACACAGCTTCTTGCGCATAGTGTCCATCGACGCCTTATCCTTGTCATTGACCACTAACGCCGCGTCATGTTCTCGCACCTTTTTACCCAGTTTTGTACGCAACGTATCACACTCTGCTACCACTTCGGCAAATTTCTCCTCCATCTTATGCATCTTGTCATTGTTGCCGTCCAAAACTTTGTTCAGCTCCTCAAACCTTGCGTTCACCGATTCCACATCCTCCACCAATAGGCGGTGTTTCCCGTCGTTCTCATCAAACTACTTTAGCTGCACTGCAAGCTTAGCCTGGAGCTCCCTTTTTGCTGCTCCTTCGCCGTCTGTTCGCTCACGAGACTCCCAACTTTATGTTTCTCGTCCATCGGACTTAGATTAAGAGCCTCGATCTTACTCTTCTGGAGCACCACCTCATTCTTTGAGCTTTTCAACTTGTTCACCATTACCTTCTTAAATTCAGTCGCTTTCTTTATAGCCTTGTCGTAGTTGTTAGCCCTGGTCCTTAGCTATCCGCATTCCATTGGCGCCTTCAGCAGATACCCCATACACAAAGGCAGCAGACCCAAATCGCCGAATTCACTGTAGTAGGAACCTCTCAGAATGCTTATAACCCTTGAAAGTTCGACATTCGAAGATAGAAGAGAGAGAAGTTCGCTCAGCAATTCTGGTTGTTCATCAATGTAGAACTGTATTGCCCGATACATCACTTCAAGATTCCCTGCTTAGCAATCATGGTTATGGAGCCTGACTGAGTCCATGCATCTGGAGAAAGCTCGATCATTACTGGAGCCGCATTATCAAATTCGTTATATTGGCTATGAAAGTACACCATCTCTGTCCAGAGCATAGCAGATTCACAAGCTGGAATAGAGCGTCGGATATTGCAACGCTGCCACCACATCTTGCAGTGTTCCATCATTTGCTTCCGTCGGTACTTTTTGATTAGCACTCCAAGCTCTGTACACATAGAAGTATGAGCTCTGTCTAGGGTCAGGTCCTTCTCAAAAAGGTCAATAATCTCCTGGAAGTGACCACGCTCTTGGAAGTAGTCGACTGCGTCCATGATTCATCAGCTTCAACTACAACATGCAGACCACATATCTGGGCAACATGGAACTCCATGGCATTCACACAGGCGAAACAAACTGCCCGCCATGTGCGGACACGGTCTGCCTTCCGGCCTGCTTCAAAAGCAACCTGAAAGTCTCCCAGTCGAACTAACACGGGAGCCAGCTTACCGTAGTTATTGACGGCAGAGTACAACAGTTTTGCTGCCGCGTACAACTCATCTTCTTCGAGATCTCCCCCATGCAGTCGAAAAATGAATTCCTCAACTTCAGTTCGCTTTCCACATTTGCACATTGCAAAGATTAGCTCTGTATCTACAATTCTAACCTCCTTGACTTGTTTCGCGCAAACTCCAAGAATTTCACAACAGCTCAAAGTCTTGCGTATTTCCTCCTGCCTTTGCTGCGTCGATCCCGGTCACGTAGGGTACGGGATCTTTAGCCCTCATGAGTGCGTTGACACCTGCTGCCATCTTCCCAGCTTCTAACCGCTTCACGCCAAGAACTCTCCAAACCTCACTAGTATCAACCTTCAAAGCGTACTCCTCCGCTCTAACGAAGTCTTTCATGTTGTTAAGGAGAACTGCAATTGCTGGAGGATACTGTTCAAACTTCTGGAGGATTGCAAAGGCGTCTTCCAATAAACCTTTGCCGACAGCCACTTGAGCAATGTCCTCCCCATCGTAATTGTCAAGACGGCGCACGTTTTCCATGACTCGAGCTGAGTCAGCCTTGATAGCCGTCAGAATCAGAAGGTTCTGCAGAGTGGTATTTCTGGCGAAAGCAGAGCTAAAGGTCTGAAGCACAAGTTTTACGAGCATCTCCATGAGTTTATCCGGCATATTAGCCGTCATGAAGGCCTTCACCGCCCCCGAAGTCTTGTTTGCCTCTCTTGTAGCGGGAAGAGCGTTTGAAATAATCTGCTCAACAATAAGTTTGCGGTTCTCGTTCGATTCGTCGAGGACTTCTTCATATAGCTCGCTGCTGCAGCGATCGACCAAGTAGCGAGCCTGGTCTTTGATGACTGAATAGCGAATTGTGACATCGATTACTTCCTCATCACAGTTTGCTCTCTTATAAGCCAAAAACGCCAAGTACGGGTCTCGCATTTCACAGAATTGTCCCACAGACCGCGAATCGAAGTATGGGTTCGGTTCCAAGAAATTTTCGGGATTGATGTTACTTTCAACGTACACCTTTGCTATTCCAGAGTGTAAACCAACATCAGTTGAACCATCTCCCACACGAGACTCCAAAAATGGTAACAGGAGCTTCAGCTTTCCACGCCTCTCGACTTCATCGACTAACTCTTCAACTGGGACAGTGTTCTTAACAGACATGATAAGCTTTTGGATGAATTCCTTACTTTCGTCCGCATCAAGCAATGCACCAACAGCTGCTGGGCACTGTGTTGGATTAACCCGCTGAACCTTACCTTCGACAAACTTCAACTAACTGTTTTTGATCATGAACTTCACCATTTCATCAACAGAACCGAATCTATCGCCTACATTTGTGAGAGGACGGGGGTCACGCGGTCTTGTTTCCATGAGAAACCCTTTAATTCTTTCTGGGTCGTATACAATAGATTCTCTAGAAACCTTCTCTGCATCACCACATTGCCCCAAAGAGCAGGCAACTTCAATGAACTTGAAGTGCACTTCTGGGTCCTCCCAAAAGCTGACGATGGCTTGCAAATAATAGAAAAATGGGTCTGGTTGCTTAACTGCGGCGAATACTTCAATCAGCCGTTCGGCGCCGATATCTTCGGTGTGCTTCGTCGCCACCTGGACACAAGTTGAAGATTGGCACGGGATTTGAGTTGATCAGTTACTTAATACAGTCTAATCTGTCATCCGCTGAGAGATTGGAGAAGTAATCTGCCAAGAAATCTGGGTTGATAACGTGAGTATTCCGCATGACCCGTTCCACATCTGCCAGATCCGTGTTGTTCTCTACTGCATGTTGGAACACACCTGCACGTTCGCACAATTGCGCAATCTTGGGCTTGTCGTAATGTGCCATATATCTTGCTGCACTATAACAACTGCGACTTGTGGAGCATTCATAAGATTCGCTTCCAGAACCTTCGTTTGTAGCTCTCCATCCTCGGGTCTATCCGCCTTCAAATTATCGAGGCAGTATGCAGTGGCTTCTTGTAACATCCCTCTGCTCATAAAGGTCTCAAACATAGCTTTGTGGTCAATGCCGCCAAGTGAGGCATCTTGATATCCTACAGATATGCATGTGATGTCCTGTATAAAAACATTCTGGCACTGTATTTTAGGCTTTTCAGGGCGTGTACCGGATGCGCAGATGATGCGCCAAAACTATACGTGTGATATACATTTGATATCCGTAAAAGATGCTCAAATAATGCGCGTAGTTTGTTCAGTAGATACCGGGAATATATTCGTATGATGTACGAAGTGATGCCCATTTGATGCTCCGTATATATCCATTACTGGTACAGAATGATGCTCCTATGATATGCA
>JASCIV010000166.1:0-35662 GCA_030374735.1 Gracilaria caudata
GACATCACATATGACATGTCTTACTAACAATATGGCAATTAATGTCAAACAAGGAGTCTGAGGGTCAAAGGGATATCAAATCGGATCGCTAAATCACGAGGAGTTCAGAAAAAGCATTACCACATTAGAATAACTAACTAAAAGCATAGAAACATAACAAATTCAATAAAAACATGACCAGGATAGATGAAACCCTAACAGTGATAAAAGGGGCAGGTCGGCAGAGGATATAGAAAGCTCCTCAAAAACAGCTTGAATATTAGAAGCGCGAGTGAGATAGGTAGCCATAGCAGCAAGTCGAGAGTGCCACCTAGTGGGAATGTCATGCTTAAACCGTTGTAAACGATCATTTGTTATACCTTCATTCAATTGCTTCTCTCGCAATCGCATGTTGGCTTTAGGGTGGTAGCTAAAATAAGATGTCACTGTGTTAACGTGATCCATAAAGTGCTGCCATGGGGTACCGTCATTGAATACGTCATTGAAAGCAAGAGCCAATGTGTGCACAATGCATCGCACGCTACCACATCTATTTCTAAGCATATCGGCAACTTCTGCAGTAGCAGCTTCATTTTCTGTCGTCACAGTAGACAATTATATTTCATTGGAGCCGAGAACCAAATTTGTAGACAAAATCTCCTGCAATACATCGCGAAGTTGCTCAAAGGTTTTTGGTAGATTTCCTAGGCTCAACGTGCTCACCAGTACGGAGCGTAAAATCCAGTTCTCGTCAGTATAATGCCATGTGATTCCCGAAATAAAAGAAAAAAGTGCTGCTTTCCATTTACCATAAGTTAAAGAACTGGTTCCTGCCTTTTCAGCTCTTTTTCTCATCAAATAGCACACGGCCTTGGAAGTAGCCACTAGATGGGATTCAAGTGAACGCTTGCAAGAAAACTGAACGCGTGCCTCCATTATATTTACAAGCTCATGAAATACGGGCGCCCCTATTCCACAAAGCGGAACTTTACCGTGACCTGAAAAAAGAATGAGATCAACGATTTCCATGTGGGCGGAGGCACCGCGTTACTGGGTAACACAGTCTCCGGCTTTAATCCGAATGATACAAAACGCTGAAGAATGAGCTTGAAAAGAGTAGATTTCTTTTAACATCTCAATTAGTTCTTTAAACTGGGTGTCTGTGGAATAGGATTTGATGCTATTTCTAGCTCTTGAATTGCAACTTTATGATGTGTGCCATATTGTTGCACAATGTTGCTTTTAGAATCAGATTTGTTCATACGGCGCACCACATTGACAAGGTGCATTAAAATCGTGGAGCTTGATCATGCCAAATGATAGTAGCAGCAATTGTGCTCAACAAGGAGACTTTTGTGCTCAACCTTTTTTTATTACCGGGAGCACGACGTTTGTAATGTTGAGCAGCACGTTTTTGTATCACTGAAGTGGTTGAGATATTCGTAGGTGCGGTTTTGTTTCCGTGAAGAGTGGAAATTTTGTTCATATGGTCTTTTAAGTGATGGCTTCAATTGGTATCGACACCTTGTTAGTCTATCTGAAGTGTGACTCAAATGTATTGGCGCCTTTTTGTGGCTACGTTAAACATATGGAACACGTGTCACACGTGTATACGCTGTGGTGATATTGACTAAATTTCTTTCGTTTTTGTTTGTTAGTCGCATGTGCTCTCTTTTGTTTATTTGTTAGTCATGAGTTCAGACAAGCTGCAGAAGAGCCCGAGTAGAGCCCGAGAAAGGCTAGCAGTTCAAAACATTGGCAACAACAACAAAATATGAAACCCACATTATGCAAATATTCACTTTACGTGCAACTACGTTACTATGCTGGACATAAAAAACATTTTCCCGGTTCAAAGGGGTTGAGGGCTAACCGCCTTTTCGCACACTTTCAATCCACCGTCCAAAACCGTATCACCACCGGGCTGCTTGCGCGCGTCTTTGTCGAGCTTTAGTCCCCGCTTTCTACACCTCCTGAGCTTTACAGTAGTTTGTAATCACTCTTCTATGCAATGTTCTTGTTCGTTGACCGTGCTAAACGATTGGCCCAAACTTTTACCCTTCTCATCGGATCATTTTTGAACACGGTTGTAATTTGGCACACTTCTTATTGACCAATAAATTTTGATCCGCAAGCTGTACAGTAATGTTTGACACTAGAACATAATTTCAGGCTAATAGGCTGGTGCGCGTAGAGGATGAGATTTGAAGGCCTGTTTAAGGCCATCTTCTAATATTTTTTTCTGCTTTGACGCAATAAGTTATTGCTTTTTGTTTTGATTAAGATCTGCATTAACAGTTTATAGTCAAAATGAAATAAAAAGTTTTGGTCAGAATGAAAAAAAACGACTTTTGTTCTAAAACAACTAATAAAGTATTGATTTTCAAACTACTCAACGAGAAAGAAATTTGATAGCGTAATAATGCTTCAAATTCCATCACAATTTGTGCATTTAAAGTTCACTTAAATATGCTTTTTAACAGTACTCTTAAGCATGAACATATTATCCAGACTAGGCTATTAAAATTTTGTGGTGCATTACGTTAAGTCTCTAGATTGCCCTTTTCGGAAAACTTTACAGTAATTAATTAACCCGTTGAATCGGCGTGCACGGACATAATTTTGAAACAAACAAAAATCTGTTTCACGTTATGCCGATGAGAAGGGTAAAGCAGAGGAAAGCGGGGGATGCAGAGAGCTGGAATGTTGGCAACAGGAAGCTGTTTCTGCTCAGGGCTGTAGGCGAGTGCTACCTTTGTCGACATTGAAACAGCCAGGGAGACAAGCTTCTCATCTTGCAAGGGTATCCAAGTGCTGAGTTCGATACGTTCTAAAACTGAACTGCGGATTCAAGTTTCCACGATACTGTGAAGCCGTGAATCATTTGAAACCAGTATGCCTTCAATGCGTACTCGCATCGCAAATAGGCTGCTCGCACCGTCGGCAGTCTAAAGCGGGGCCCGTTACCTTTGTAACAAGGGGAGACGAGTAGGTGCAAATACAAGCACACGAACTATGACGGTGCTTCGTTTATATGTATAGCTTCTGTGTGGCTTTCCTGAGGAGCCTCCGGGTGACTGAATTCCATTTGGTGATCATCGACTTGGGGCTCTCCATGCATTGCGTGCTCGTGGACCACTGGTCTCCCAATATCAACAAGGGAAGGTGCTTCAGAAGGTTGTTCTTTTGCCTCCGGAACTATATCACTGGAAGGCTGCTCACTGGAATGGATATCTCTGTCTTGTAGAGTCACTTCCATCTGGTCTGTCACTGCAGTGGATTCTTCGTCTTTCACTGCGCCTTCGTCGTCAGCAAGAGCGAGAAGAGGCATTTCAGCACGCGGACCATGACTAAGGCGATCTCGTTCTGGTTGTGGGGCCCCAATCTGTGAAGCGCTCCCACCCGTCAAATATGTTGTTGTCTTTGGTTGGTTGTGAGAAGTGGTTTCAGCGCTCTTAACGCTTAGCTGAGTTTTCGAAAAGCGGGTCCAGGGCGTTGGTATAGTTGGAACCTGGTCTGGTGTTGATGATTGGGCGGTTCCACAATGATTCTTATCAGACTGCTGTGTTTCCTGAGTCTGTTGGGCATTTTGAGCTTGTTGAAGGGATTGAGGCTGTAGAGACTGTTGGGGCGGTCGCGATGTCGGGGAGGGCGGGGACGGCTGTGACTGCCGAGACGTGTGGATTTGTCGTGTTGGATGGACTCGCTGGGACATCTGGACATGTGAAGGTGGTTGTGTTTGTTGGGGCTGCTGCAAGTTCTCAGTTTCTTGGGATGAATGAAAATTTGGAGCAGGTGGGGCTTGTTGGAATGCACGAGCCTCAACATCTTGTCGTACCGACTGAGATCCTCCGTAACCAAAAAGCATGGTTCGGCCTGTCTTGGCAGCTTGCTCCGCACGAATCGCACGTTGAACATCACGCACAACACTGCGGAGCTTATTATTAATCATACCACGCTCATCCAAAACCTGTCTTACAATAGCAAAAGCCTTCAGTTGTTCACCAACAGGAGGCAATGCAGGGGCTTCAGGTAATGAAATCGCTTGTGACTCTGTCTTTTCAGTGACCAATCGATCCACCACTGAATCACGAAGAGTCTCTAAGTCAACTGTTTCGATACAGTCACGTTCTTCTGGTGAGTACAGCAGACTTCTGATATTGACACGACCACATACTCTAGCCACTTCGTTTAGAAGTTCGTTGATTTCGTACGCTTCTTCGCGACTGCTTTCGACGAGAAATTGATGCTTTTCAGCATCAATATTTCCAAGACTTTGCTGCCAACAACTTTGAACAATTGTGGAGGACAAGAGTTTCCACTCATGACTCAACCATTTCATCGCAACGAGCGGGTTCACACCAAAAGGATGTTTGTCACCTTGGTCGACCCTATCAAGCACGCTCAGTAATTGTTGTCGTTTAAATCTCAACTTGACCGCTGAAACAATTCCACATTCCATAGGAAGCGTCTTTGCAATAGAACAAGTGGGTAAGAAAAGAATCTCAACGTTCTTCAAGACAGGTATTGTTTCATGATTTCCATGAGCGCTGCATGAGTCCAGCACCAATAGGACTTTACGATCACGGTTCCTACCAATATACGCGTCGAAAGCATGAAGCCAAGAAAAGAATAACTTGGCTGTCATCCATGCGTTGATGTTTGATACGTATTCGAAATCGACGTTTTTGGTCGTTTGCTCGTCGATTGAAAGTCTTGCGGAACTCTTTCCTATCATGGTGAGAGGATATCTTTCGGAGCCAGTCTTGTTGCAACATGCCAGAATAGTCAACTTGCTTTCATCGTGACCAAAAGACTCTGAATTCATACGGTACTGCACACCAAATTCAGCGGCAGTCCAAATATCATCTTCTTTGAACGCGGAGAGCTTTCGAACAAAGGCTGGGTAGCCCTCCTCGAACACATTTTCATTGTGGTCCTCTTCAGCGTCTTCATTCAATCTCCAGAACTTGAGCCCGTATCTTTTCTTGTACTTCTCCATCCAGCCATTAGAAAAACGAAACTCCAGATGTCTACCGCCCGGAAGTCGTTCGTTAACATGTCTCAACAAAAGTCTTCCAAACTCTCGAACAGTACCACTGGTAACACGGCCCCGTCGAACCTTCTGAGCAACGACCCAAGAAAACAGCGCATCCTCAAGTGCAGGTTGTCTAGGAACAGTTGCTCTCTTGGCAGTATCCGGTGTTCTAGACTTGGATATAGTGATTCGATTCTTGAGCAGTCTCGAAATAGTAGCCTGACTAGGTTTCTGCGCGAAGTTGAAGGTCTGTGCGGCCCATTCGGCAAGAGCGTTCTGAGAAGACGGCTCACCCGCGCTTGAGCGACGAAGATATTCTTCAATAAGCTGTTTGCGTTGCCCCTGATTCAAGGTGTTCCTCATATTGATGCATATGAACGGTTACAAACGGAGAGCAGATGCAAGCAAGCTAACCCTTGTCAACGGGGGGTGACGGTGTGATGACGCGCCCGTGAGAGGGCTTTGAGTAACGTTGGTGCGCCTCAAATCGACTATTTTAATTTTTGATTGCCAAGATGCGGCGCTCTCATTCATTTCCAAGGGCTGCGGGCGGTCTTGACGCGAGCGGAGATTCATCTGCAGAGGGCGTTAGTCTTATGCACCCTTTGCAATCTCCGGAGCACGTTTCACAGCGCTTTTCTGTCGCAATTTCGCATCCGCAAGCCTGAACAGGCGAGTTGGAGCAGCCGGCGCACCATGCCGCCACCTCCAGCGTTTGTATCCGCCTTCCTCCGGGCGCCGCCATCCAAACATGCCGCCAAGCTCCCCCCTCGAAGGATGCTTGCAACGACCCCATTGCTTTCTTGGCGCTCTCGCCCTCAGCACACGCCCTTTTACATGAGCACCTCGGACGAGAACCGCGACAGCACAAGACACGACAGACGAACCTTTCTTCGCCTAGCCGCCCTGTCAGCATTCTCAGCTCTCCCGCTTTCCGACACAGTGTTTGCCGAGCAACAAGACTATCAAACGTACAACGGGCCGATCTCGCTTGGCTTTTCGTTTGCATACCCCTCAAATTGGAATGTGAAGAAGAAGCCCATCAAGACCCATTTAAGCGAAGTGATTGTAACAAGCGATAAAGATGCGGCAACCACAGCGGGTCTTGTAGTAGACGCGGTGAAAATATCTTCCATTGAAAGTTTTGGGACGCCGCAGCAGGTCGGCGAAAAGGTGCTAGCTGTCGAAACAAAGAAAGAAAGCGTCAACGACGCATCCATTCAATCCACTTCTGCGGAAACGAAGAATGGACTAACTTACTACATGCTCGACTATGTCGTGGACTCCTCTAGAGGCGTGAAACGATACATCGCCAAAGTGACAGTTACAGGCGGTCAGTTATACGTTCTCACTACGCAAGCAAAGGTGGAAAATTTTGACGACCAAACTCTCGAAACGTTTGCAAAGATGCTAGACTCGTTCACTGTCAAAAAGCAATATACATGACACATAAAGAATGTAAAGATTGTTATAAAACAGGTTTACTCCGAATCAGATTCGCTATCATCACCACCGGCAACTTCTTTGTTAGCATTTTCAAGATCTGTCATCATAGAAGCGAGCATTCTGTCATCCTTCTCCGAAACGGTTCTGGGAGCCACCTTGAGAACGAACTTTCCTTTTCTCCTTGAAATTTCCATTTTTACAACCTCCAACGCTTTGTTTAAGGCGTCAACGCCTGCCTTCTTCTGCAAGCTGGACGTAGTGATGACATACAACGGTGGAGCGACCAACTTGATCTTGATGGGCCGTTTCTCATCACCAGTAGCTTCTCCAGCCTTCAAAGCGGCTCTGATGGCGTCGATACCTTCGAATTGGTAGCAAGTTACTTCGATATCGGCGCGAAGCTTGACTGGCTGTGGCATGAGGCGTCGTCTCACATTTCGCAACAACTCCTCGCGCTCTCGTTCGGTGATGTCCAAGCCTTCAAGCACCGAATCAGGGTCATTGACAGCCATTCTAAATCCATCGTATGCGTGGTTGTACTTGCGGTAAAGAGGCCATCCCCATCTTTCGTACAAGTGAATGATATCAGTTCCAACAGTCTCTGCGACATGTCTCACAATGGAGTGCACAGTTCGGGATTTGTTCCACTTCTCCTCGATTTTGGTGATATCTTCCGGGGCTACGCGACGCTTCGAAAGATCGATGTATCCCTTTTCCTTGTCCACACGCACGACGGCAGCCACTTCTTGACGACCGACCTTGAGCAGTTTGTTGACGGATCGAATTCGCCTCCTCGACAGTTCTGAAAGCATGATCATTCCTTGACAGTTGTTGTACTCGAGGAGATGCACGTAGCCGCCCATGTCCTGGATCTCCTTGACCTGCACCATGACGACGTCGTCAGGCTCCGGAAATTCGTTTTCGTACATGCGACATTCTAGGTTGACTTGCTTCGTCGCCATGTTGTAGACTAGACTGTGCGTCTGAGAGAGAGTACGGAGCTCGGATCTACAGAAGGTGAAGTTTGTGATCGTGCGACTGCACCGAATGGGTAGTTCGGTGGGGGCCCCTCGGCCGACGTCCAACTTGGGGATGCAAGCGCTGTATCAAAAGCTGGCGTGCTGGAGGACGTGTGCGACGGTAGAAGGAAACGCTACCCTTGTATCATACGAACAAAATTTTTCAGCATTTGGTAATGTGAATCAGTTCACGTCGTGTGCACTTTCTGGATGCCATCCACATTGTGGACGCGTCAATTCTCGCGCGTTGATGTCGTCGAGTAAGCGAACAAGCGAACAATCTGGGACGTACTGTGGCCTGTTCATGGCTGAAGTCGGGCCACTGTCTCGGGTGTATGTGACGCAGCCTGTCGAAGGTTGGGTGCAGTTGAGAGGCACACGGTTTGTTCAGGAACGACTTTACGAGCACAGAGAAACCATGCGTATGGTTTGAGAGATTGACCTACTATGTGGTTACAACAGTTATTTCCATGAGAGGCCAGGTACAAGCAGAAACAGCCAGAGAAAAACAACCGGGAGAAGGGAAACAAAACGATGTTTGCAGACAAAACACGACACTATTCCGGTGTGATAGAAAGATTCTGCAATCGACGTTGCAGACGAAGAAAATGACACTGTCGAAGCGTGGCATTACTGCAAGCATACTCGCCCCAAACCCGTGTCAGATTTTGCTCCAAGCCCATCTGCTGCGACGCAGGCGACACGGAAGGCGTGTGTTCATTCGGAGTGCTTGCTTGAAATCGTTTGGAGTGAGAAGGCTGTGAACCGAAGTCAGAGCGACGGCGTTTGAGAGGGTTTGTTTGTTCGATGACCTTAGCCGGCGGATGAGGATCTTTTCTCAGAAAATGGTTCATTGTGCAGGAAGGCTGAGAGCTATGAAGAGACGCGTGCGGCACAGCGGGGGGAGGGGGGGACGGGCAGGGCAGCATAAATGAGGACGAGGGAGAGACCGCAATGTAGAGCTGTGGGCTGTGCAATGGTGGCGGCGCATCGCTCGCATACAAGGGTAGCGTTTGGTTGGTTCAATTTCGAGTTTGACCAGCGACACATTCGCTGGTGATTTTCCAGAACATGCCGGATTGCTTGTTTCGCTCCAAAAGTTCTTGATTTTTAACGTTCGCACCAATTGTGATGCCGTGCAATGTGCTCACGTGATTTGCTCCGTGCTGGAAACTTGTTGCATTGCTGGACCTGGGTAGCCACGTGATCAACTTCTGTTCGGTCTTGTCATGATGAAGGTCGCCTCCAAACTGGTCAGCAACACTCGTGATCCCTGACAAGCTGCTGACTCAGAACAGGCTTGCAAGGGCGATCTCGTACCAGTGTTCGAGGAATGGCAGCTGTGAAAGACGATGCTCCGTGCATAGCTGGGTGATACATTTGCATCGTTCGGTCCACGCACGATATGTCGAAGGCGATTATGACAAAAAAGGCATTCGTTCATTCTGAAAACATGCAGGTCAAGCTATCGTAAGAGTTGTGCATTGCTATCCATTCGTGGCATGGCAGTGCGGTTCTCCTGGGAGAATTTGTTATCAAAACCATGTACCAATCTAAGAGACACCATATAGCATGTTCTATGCGCCGCAACTGGTTCTTCATGAACCTTTCGTCCTGATGCAAGAACTATTGTATCTTCCATCGTAACTCTTGATTCGGCCTAATCGGAGAGACAGGCGTAGCTCCGCCTTACTTTTGCAACCGAATACTTTGGTCAGCTTCTTTGAGCAGGAGTTGGTTATGGAACTGTGATTTATTGTACACACGATGAACCTTTCCTTCTGTTCCCAGGGATGCGGAGCTACGGTAATTCTCTTTAGTCCTTGGGAGTGCGAACGATTTCAGAGCTGTCAAGGGCGACTTTAGAGTGTTAGGATACCCGTGTCGATATCAAATTCCGTTGCGAACCACCGTCTTGGATATATCCCTCTTCGAACTCTCACAGCTCTCGTCCCTCAAAAATCTCTGAACCACAGGCTGGACAAATGAAACGCCTGACTGACCTATGGCAAAATGTTGACCTCACAAAGCCAACTTCTTCGCGACCATTGTATATCCCGAACAGATTACGGATGGACAGACAAGCAATACTCGGTATTATGATCATTTGAAGAAGTCTGAAACAGTTTCGCATGGACAAATTGTTCGTAACGCAGAGATATAATACTATATTATAGTACACATACAAGAACCGCATAATAGATGTTACAGGGCTAATGAAGCACTTAATGTGACGCACAAGCCGTTGCTGGTCCAAAAGGATTAACGTTATCCCTCTGACAAACATTGCCAGAAATAGATACGCAGTCTCGTTATTCAGGGCGATGAATTCAAAACCAAAAAAGAAACAACAGCCATGGTCCGTGAAGCTTATCAAAAGTGCCCACCACTCTTTGGAGCTTTCGATCTAATTGCGCTATCTGTTTTCATCTGCGACACCGCTCCTTCAATATGAATTGATTCTAAGTCCAGGTATCTTGCCACGGCACTGGACAGACGTTTATCTCGGAGGTAATGCATAGATTTCGTAACGCTCGGCTCGAAACCCCTCATGTACTTGAAGTCACCCC
This sequence comes from Gracilaria caudata, assembly GCA_030374735.1. Taxonomy (NCBI): domain Eukaryota; phylum Rhodophyta; class Florideophyceae; order Gracilariales; family Gracilariaceae; genus Gracilaria; species Gracilaria caudata. The sequence goes on from JASCIV010000166.1 coordinate 10,053, forward strand.
CGCCAGCACCCGGTTCCATTCTAGAAAGGCCGTTCTCGATGCAGAATTCAATTGCGGCATAGTAGCAAGCTTCAAAATGAAGATACCGAACATCCTCCATACAGCCCCAGTATCTGCCGTAAAATGCACCGCCTTCTTTGTCTCCGATTATGTTAAATGTTCCGCCAATTAATCGATTGTCATCTGCTGATCTTGCAAGCACTAGACAGATGTGTTTCTTGAAGTCTTCACACCTCGCGAGCATTTGGAAGAATTCTTTTGTTAGGTATTGTCTTCCATAGAACTGTTTATCAATAGTAGACTTGTATACGTGAAACATTTGTTCCATTAGTTGTTCATCAATTTGCTCTCCACGAAGAACTTCCATCTTCAAGGACGACTCTTCTCGCACAATGGTGCGTTCCCTACGCATCTTGATGCGCCGTTTAGACTTGAATTCACTTAGGTAATCCTCGAAATCGATATATGGGATTCTGGACTCGACTTCATTGGAAACCAGCTCATTTTCAAGTTGAGAGGGGATTGCATCGAGCTGAGCCTCAATTCGCCCAAGCCCACTTGGTCCCTTTTTGTAGTTAGTAAAATGGTATTGAACTCCCTTACGCAGCAAGAAACCTGCGTTTGCCAACGCACGCACCTCGTCATTGCGACAAAAGTTCACGTGCACAGAACTTATTTCCAACACATGACAAAGCTTAACCAAAGCCTCTGCAAACGTAGCCAAAATGAAATCTCTTTGTTTTGGAGAACTCTCCCTTGTAAGAATTCTACGCCCGGCCGCCGGGGTAAAAGGAACGGCAAGCAATAACTTTGGATAATACAATATGCCAGCACAATAAGCAGCCTGTGCCCAGTCAGAGTCAAATACAAACTCTCCCATTGAATGGGTCTTCATGTAGGCAGGTGCAATCGCGACAATTTTATCCGCACGACCATCGCGTAGAACAATATGGTGGGGCTCCCATCCAGTATGAATAGAAACACATTCAGATTGCTCCAGACATCGAAGCCAGTCGTGCAACAAAAATGGACTACCACACGCGGAGCTTGCAAAGTCATCCCACTCTTCCTTCGAAATGCCGGTCACCGATGGCACAACAAATAACTTGTAGGGTGCGGAGGGGCTCACTGGTTGCGCAGCTCCCTCATCAGCTGCACGTGGTTGCATCTCGCATCGCGACGGGGCGCCTGCTGTTTTTCGCAAGTTTAGCCTCCGTGATACGTAAGCGTGTCTTCCTATTTGACCTAGGCGGAACCCCATCACTCGCGAAGGCGTGAACGCCGCCATGGCTTACTTTGTCTCACAGTCTCACTGGAGGATGTCGGGTTAGTGGATGGCCCGCGTCTACGTTAATGAGTCACTCAGCTCCATGGGTCCTACCTGGAGCTCGGAAAACACCCGGAAATGTCTTGTATATCTGCACCCAACGCAGTCATGCAGAAGCAAAATCAAGACGATCATCATTATTTATTGCATTGCAACTGGGCGGTTTCAACAAACCCAAGTCAGAACAACTCTGGAACCCTCTCCTCCTCGCAGTTCGCAATTACAAAACTCCTTCGTCCCTTTATCGCCTTTCTTTCAAGCTCAACCTCCCAATTGATAAGTCCGGTTACTCTGCCATCCATCATTTATGACAAGTTTTGCGAAGGAACCTAAAGGAGCTTTGTATGACAGAGAAGTAGGAAATTTAGTCGCGGAGCTCGGTCTTGATGCCAGTAAAGACCAGTCTATCTTGGTCTTATCGAGAATCAGTGCAGGCCTCTCAAGAATATCTTCTGTTCCAGATGTCTATCTTCAAGTAACCCAGCAGCTGTTAGACAAGGTTGGTCCTTCTTTGCTTCATGCTTCACCACCGTGTGGAAGTGACGTTTGGGTGATGTTCGAGAGTTTTTTTCTCGATGGAAATCATGCCATCGCGTTTCGTGAGTTATGCAATGCATTAACACTAAACTCCGACTTCGGAGAAATCGTTGCACGCATCTTGGTACTGTTCGTCAGTAAGAAAACCGGAGGCGTTGGCCGTTTGACTGAGGTTCTCTCAAGGGCTACAAACTCAGGATTGGTGAGTGCTCTTCTGCATCTTCCCTCACGAGTCATCAATGTTTTAATGAGAACTTCCTTGACAGAGTGTGAAAGCAACTATCTGATCAATGAGAAAGAGTATTTTGAGACGCTTTCAGAAGCCATATTCCACCAGTCTTTAACCCCTGACATAGAACGGCAGAGTATGTTGAAGGACTTGATAGCAAGAATGGTGACCATGAAACATTCGGAAACATTAATACAGCGATTTCTAGATCATGAAGACTTGGAAAAGCTCTATCAACTGATGTCCCTTGCTCCTCATCGATCAATTGCAAGTCTCACACGAGCATTGCTGACCCAAAGAATCGAGCCAACACGGAGAGAAACAGAACTTCATTATGCGCTGTGCGTGCTTCTCCGTGAAAATCCCGTTGCAAGAGACACTTGTATTCATGTTCTTCCCTTCCAACTGCCTGTTTTGAAGAAACCAAAGAAATCGCTCAAACGTCTTGTTCAAGCTGTGACGCAAGGCTGTGGGAATGAGGCAGCAGAAGATGCGTTGATGACTGCCGCGGAGATATGGAGTAGCGAAGCATTCGCATCTTCCGAGGATATTGCCATGCAACGACAAGTATCACGAACTGTCTTGTACTACTTGAAAAGTATGGCAAACGAGGGTAAGTTTACTAGTTCGGTTTCAAACTCTGTGATGATGGTTCTGGTGGACGGGGTGCACGAAAGACTGGGTGCAAATGATGTCAGAATTCGACGCCATGGAATGGTTGTTGGAGAAGCGGCGTCAAGGTTTTGCAGGGAGAAGAAGGCCTTAAAGTTTGAGAGAGAGGGTTCCACGAGCGTTCGAAGAATGGAGAAGGCAACAATTGGAGATGAAGTGATGGAAGATGGTGGTGACTCGGACTTTTCTGATCTAGCAGAACAAGTGGGACAGGATACCCAAAACTCTGAAGAGCAGCAAAACGGTGATTCAAGTGCGCGAGAACTCGAAGTCCAACGAGAAAAAGAAGCTACGAAGCAATCTATCGGCAAAACAGAAAACGGTAGGAATGAAGGTGAAAACTGTTTGCCGTCAGAAGGCGTCTTGCAAGCGCGGAGAAAAGCATATAGAAGGCAACGCCTTCTTTGGCCGCAGGCAGATGAGCACGAGGAGTGGCAACAAGAGGATGACTGGAGCACCATAGAGTCGTATCCTATGACGAGTTCATCAGATGAAGGAGAGGATACATTGTACAGCAAAAGAGCTCTAGAACAAGACTATGCTGAACTTCGGAAGAAACTATCGGCGCCCATGTCTGTGCCGCGACTGCTTGGATTACTCGTTGAAGTGAACAAGTCTGACGGTGGAAGCATTGTCGTTGATGCGAGTGTGGCAGTAGCGGCATTGCGCACACTGGCTTCACGAGCAGAAGCGAACTTCACTACTAATGGTACTTTGAGATCAGCAGCGGTTGAATTGTGCTTGGAAATTGTACGGATCGATCCAGATCGGTACCCTGACATTGATATGTCAGAGTTGGCTGCATCACGAAGTGAAGCCTTTCACAGGGTGTTGCAAATGGACATTGGGTCATGCGGTTCGGCTCTGGTAGAACGTGTAATCTGTGGAGAAATGAGTGATCTACAGCATCGTCTAGAAGCGTTAGGGGTTTTGGCGAAAGCAGTACGCTCTGCGCATGAAAGAGTATTCTGTCAGATGGGGAGGTCTGACCAGAATGCGAGTGGCGAAGTGAAAGAAATAACGTATGTTGGGGAATCCACAAGAGTCCTGAAGCGCTCTTTGGAGAAATGGCGAGAGAGGCAGGAGAGTGTTGGAAAGCCACGGCACATGCCAACTTGGGACATTGACGGAGTGTGGAAGGTATTTCACACTCTTGCGAGTAGACTCTGTGAAGGTGGAGGCGCAAGTTTTGTGCAGATCGAAGAGCGAGACATAGAAGTGTGGGCACAAGGAATCCTAACGTTGGCCACGCTAGGACGCTACGGGGGATCAGGTGCTCAGGGTGCGGAGATGCGGTACGTGGTGATAGAAATCGCAATGCGACGAGTTACAAGGCTCAAAGCTGATAGCGCTGTGCGCCGTGCTCTGGCTCTGGCGCTTTCTATCGTGATAGGAGGAATGGACGACGGAGAGGTAAGGGCAATTTTAGTTGGAGGGGCCAGCGATGTGATTATCTTCCCAGAGTACGATGAGATTGGGGATGTTGGAAGAGAGGCGTTTGAATGGCTACAACGCGCAGCTGAAAGTGATGCCGACATTGGAGTACGACGGTTTGCCGCAATGACGTTGCGGAAATGGAGCCAACGAGTGGAAGCAGTGTTGAAATAGTTACATCTCGCTGAAGGACACGATGGATATGATTGCGAGTTGTGCAGATCGTGATACCGCGAATAATCTACTGACCTGTTGGAAGTGCAAGCGCAAGTTCTAACCAGTGCATGGACGAAGGTTGGCGTCGAAATGATGCTGTACGCGTAGCTAATGTCCTGATGTCGCCTCGTTGTCGCTGTCACAAGGCTTCTTCAAAGGCAAAATGCTTGTCGTCAAACTTTTGGAACAGGGAGTTCGCTACACCAATGTTCTGCAGCTCAGTTCATTATAAACAAAACACTCATTGTACCTTTTTGGACTTGACTTGGTGCTCTTGTTCCTCGCTCAAAACGCCGCTTCGGACAAAACCGATACAAAGAACCAACACGGTAAAGACAAGCCCAGCTGCAAACAATGGCGTAACCCAAGTAAGCACGGTGTTGAAACGATATCGCATGCTCAAAACAGGCCAATGTTTTGACTGAGAACGAATGTGATTGAGGCCAAAGCTCAAAGTTGGTCGTCCGATAACGCTCAAAGTAGTCCATTCAGTTGATCGTTGCATGTCAAACTTCAAGGATGGGTGGTCAATGGCAGTTTCCCCGCCAGCTCCGCCCGGCAAGTAGACTTTCACAATGAGCTTCTCGCAGTACAAATCATTGTCCAAGGAAGGGAATAGAGGAAGCCGTACCACATGATCTGAGCCATTCGATGTGATATATTTGTCATGCAAAAGCTGGTAAGTAATCCAGAAATGATTGTTCCACCCTCCCATCATGGGATATCTAAACCTCAGTTGCAAAGGGCGCTTCCCCTTTGACGGAGACCGTAATCTGGACGTTGTGACATTTCCAATAAGATCCTTGTAATCAACATGATGCGCATCAGCAGGGAGATTTGCCCAAACATCGCCTAAAGCGGTGGCATACTTGGATCGAAAGCCACTATGATCCACACGAGACCACTCGCCGTGATGGCTCGCCGCCGCATTTTTCAGTCGGTATTCCTCGCGCACCGAAATGGATCCCCAGTGACTGATGTGAAAGCTCTTCTCCATGACATCGGCTACCAAAAATCCGTGATCATTCTTAAATCGAACGGAGATATCAGCTGATGAAAAGGGAGCAACGTCGGAGTACGGACCCAGCTCAATTCGTTTACCACTCTCCTTCACGGGTTCAACAAAGCCCGATCGCGACTGAATATTAGCGGATCCAAGTATGAGAAGAGTTCGCATAGACTGTGTGTGATACGGTGTGTAAAAGTAAGCGGTACCGTCAAATCTCATATACTGCGAGGAAAAGCCGTCGAGGACAGGAGGAACTGGGTGCAAAACATGCTTCAAATCGGTGCGCAGTTCGACAACGACCTGTTGGCCAGCTGCAAGCGGCGTCGGAAACTGCACTTGATAGGCAGTACATGTAGGACACAGTCCTTCCAACGCCGAAACACGCTTCATCTTGAACGCTGTATAAACGGGTTTTGAGGAGGTGTTCTTCTCAGCGAGCCACATATCGGTTATATGAGCAGCGTGTATGGACGGAAATGCTACGTGAAAGTCGGACACGGGGTCGGAAGCTGTGTTCCTCATCGTCATGGTGGTCTTTGTTATTGCGAGGCTGGAGGAGAGGTCGATGACCGTTTTGACATGCTCGTTGACCAGCGTGGCGGAAGCCGCCGCCAAGCAGAGAGGAAGCAGCACAAGGAACGAAAAGAAAGCCATTTTCGAAGGAGCTCAGGCGCCCGACGTTGAAGCCGTTGACCGACAATCTGGTCGAAGTTGATCAGTGTGATCAAACTTGATCGCCCTCTCGGCTGCAGGACAACGCGGCATCAATCATGATTGAAAATGTTGCCCAAACATTTTCATATTCACGCAAAACACACACGCGCCGTTTCATGCGAACCGTCGCATGCATTGTTGCACGGGCGGCCTTTCGACGCCGCCAACCCGCCGGAAGCGGCGCGCCGTTCCGCAGGCGAAGCGGTGGGATTGTCGTCCAATCAGCTCATCCCAAGGCGTTGTCTCGAAAAATACCTCAGGGGAGAAACACACGCTGCGCGCGACGCGCGCCCGTGAGCCACCCGTTGTGTCCGCTCCGCGACGGCGTGCCCGCTGCCGTCTCCACTTGTCGCGCGCGTCCCGCACACAACCCGCAAGATACGCGCGCTTCAGTTTCCTGCTGATATCTTTTCCGCTTTAAAAAGGTCGCGTGCGTCGTTAGTCTGCATGGTATCTAGGGCAATCACGTCCAGACCGAACGCGCACAATCCGAACTCGAACCGCGGTATTTTCAGCCGCCGATCAACGATGGGAGTCAACAACCTCCCCCCACATCTTCACGCGCGGCCCGTGTCCTCGACCCCCGCGCCAGTCGCCACCCCGCCGCTCACCCACCCACCCATAGCCGTGTCACACGCTCTGACGTCGCCGCTTCACGCCCAACACTTCCCGCTCGCCGCGCAGCACGCGCTGACCGTCTCTCCCCATCTTCACGCCGCCGCCGTCGCAGCCACGCCTCCGTTTGTTCAGTACCCAATTCCCACCAAGAAGCCTCGAAAGCCGTACGTCATCACCAAAAACCGAGAGAATTGGACCGCTGAAGAGCACCAATCGTTTGTCGATGCCCTCAAGAAGCATGGCAGAAACTGGAAGCTTATTGAACAACATGTCAAAACCAAGAACGTTATCCAGATAAGATCTCACGCCCAGAAGTACTTCCTCAAGGTGCAAAAGAATAACACCGGAGAGCATGTTCCGCCTCCCCGTCCGAAGCGAAAGAATTCCACATCCAGTTCGGCCGCTGCAGTCGCCGCAGCCGCCGCCGTTGCCGCTGCACAATCACCGGTGTTGTCTCAACCTGCAAGTACCGCACAAAGTCCTTCGTTGTATGCCCATCCGGCCTTGGTGCGGTCTCCAAATCTTGCGTCTTTCGCCATGCAAGTGGCTGCCACCTATCCCTACTCCCCATATCAAATGAGCCCTCATGCCGTGGCAGCGGCTATGGCAGCCTCACAGCAAGCTACTCAACCTACAAACAGTCATCACTCTCCTCAGAAACGTTCCAAGAGCGCTCGAACTTCTACGCCTGATCTGTCGCACAGAGGTGCCAAACGATCTTCTTCATCCCCTGCCATTTCCAGAGCTACGGAAGCCAGTCCTGCCTTCAAGGTTGCAAAAATTGAAAGAACTCTTTCGTCTACTCCGCCTCCGCCTGCCGCGGCTTCCATTGCGCCTAGTGGACTGCACAGTCCGTCTCCAAACTTTGCCAACATCTACTCTTTTTTTGCAAAGCTGTTTGATCCACAAAAGGAATTTGATGTGATCGCCACCGTGAGGGAACAGAAAATGTCGCCGCTGGACAAGGAGATTATCAAACTTCTTGTTTCTAATTTGGAGTTGAACATTGCTAACACTGTGTTTAGGCAGCAGTTGCTGGATACTTATCGACAGCAATTACAACAATCCGTACAACATACCGTTTCTTGAGCGGGATTTCGTTTGTGGATATGTTGCTGGTAACTCTTACCGAAGGTACTGTGTCACGGATACCCTTGTAGTGGTTATGCAGTTGTGTGTTTGTTTACTTCGCCTAATACAGTTTAACAGTCTCTTCAATGCAACACAGACATAAGAGTATTTGACACGGTTCGTTTGTTTCGAGCGTTCTCCTTTCTCCTCTAGTCTCTGCTTTTCTCAGAGGAAATGTGTATAATGACTGTAGCATATGTGACTTGCGTTGTAATTCCCTTGTATCTCACATTCTCCTTGTATCGCACCTAGAACGGTGTGCGCGTGTACGAACACCTGAACGAAGTCAGGTCCTCCTCGCTGCTTCGTGACGGGAGAAATTCTATCTTAGGGAGCGACTAGCGACGCAATGGGGGCAAGTAGCCTTCTATACGATCATTGGACTTACATCTACTTTAAAAATTAGAGCACAGATGTAAACAAAAACATAGTTAGATGAAATGGCCTAAATTGAACTCATTTGATCAACGTCTGCGTCGCGGTGCAATCGAGTGTTTGACAGCTGTTCGACTCTTCGACTAAGCTGTTTCAACACGGTCGGAAATGGACAATCACCAAAAACCTCTCTTGCAAATCCAGCAATTAGCAAGAACTGGGCCTGTTCCAAGGAAAGTCCTCTACTTTGACAATAAAAAAGCTCATCGTCCTCCAAGTCTGCCACAGTCGCACCATGAGTGCATTTCACGTCATCGGTTGCGATTTCAAGAACCGGCATGGCATCTATTCCCGCACTTTTTGATAGCAATAACGATCTACAAAGCTGTTCTGAATCTGTTTGGTCACCGTTCTTTGTGACAATTATCTTCCCATTAAAAATAGCACGCGATCGATCTGTGGCAACGTTCTTTTGCAGTTGATTTGAAGTACTCATTTTAGCATCATGGCATATTCTAGAATGCAAGTCCATCACTTGTTCCTCAGTTGATACTATAGCACCATGGCAAAGCCCATTCGCTTCGGGTTCTTTCAAATCAATACCGATAGTGAATCTTCCCAACGCACCACCAATTCCGATATGGCGTACTTCATAAGAAGCACTTCTAAAAACGCTAGCATGAACGTTTGAAATCAGCTGCGCAGAAGAACCCAAGTCATTGACGAGATAATGAGAAACAGACGAATTAGCACCGACATGAAATGCACTTCCGGGTAATGCCAGACCATAAGAATCAGTCAAAGCGCCGTGTGATTCTAACAAAACCAGCTTGGAACGTTCTTCTGAAATAACAGCTAACCGCGGAGCACAGACCGTTGATAACCCTTCCTGTGGACCACCTGAATAAAGATTAAGAACGGCTACAGGTCGAGAAACAGAGAAGCTCGCGGGAACGTGTAAAACCACAGCATCATTACATAAAGAATTTCCAATACTTGGAAATAGACCACCTTCTTCCGGACCCAGTTCCGCGTCCATTAGCATTTTGGTGACCCGAGAGATATCTCCTTTGTAATCGGCAATAGAACCATAGTATCCACCTTCTGCGAACCATTCTTTGCCGGAATCATCGTTAAGAAGAGATAAACGTTGATTATAAATACCGTCGATGAAGACGAGCACAATGCCAGCTGTATCCGGTACGTAATGCCTGATGTCAGAAACTCCAAATTCCGCATGCTGAGTTGTAGTGAAAGGAACATAACGTGACGCATATACAGATGTAAGGTCTGTAAATCTCCATGATTCCATCTTTCTACCCGGAATAACTGAATCATTGACGTATTTCTCAGCTTCCTCTCGCAGCATGCTTAACGGATGATCGTCAGAGAGTGAAACTCTAGATGACAAAATGCTTTGTAACCACGTAGACTCCTGTTCTGGATCTGTTCTATCCGCTTGCGTGAGGGCGGTTTGTGTTCCCACCTTCGGATCCATGGGATCAGATGGAACTGTCGGCTGCGGAAGCGGGCATTCTGTATCTGGTGGGAAGGTATTCATAAACACTCTTGACGCAACACATACTTGTGGCGCTTTGGGAATGATACCAGGTTGTGTGGACCGACGAAATGTTGAGATTGATGGCAGCAAAGGTGTGAGAAAAGCAGTTCGAACTCGGACAGGGTGGGTCTTCATCGTGGGACGAGCGTTGAGTGAAAAATTTTCTACGGCCGAACAAGATGAACAGGAGAAGCGCCGCTTATGGCGTAGTGGCAGAGATCTGAAGGAGACGTCAGCGAGATTGGATTGCTGGTCGAGAACAGCCGGGAGGCACTGACCAGGTCGTCAAACGGCGTTTCCGAAACGGCGCTTCTGTAATGCATTGGAGTCCATCAGTACACGTAGTACTGACGGACCCCGTGCATTACAGAATCTTTTCCACGGGACAAGGGTAGTAGTACTACCGCAGTACCCAAGGGCTCCCTGGTAAACCGCGGGAAATTATGACCCAAACCTTCCGGATGCATGGGCATATGATGTGCTCACCCCACTAGATAATTCTCCTTCGCGGAATCTACGTTTGTTAGGTAGGAAGCACGCATGAACATCACTGCAGACAATCATGTCACCCCCGAAACTAGGCTCCTCCAGGAGCAAGGCGGCCAGCGCCAGGAAATCCATTTCGAAGCGGAAGCCTTCCAATGTGCTTTCAATTGCGGAGGTGATGCGACCAGTCTTGCAGCTTCGGGATTCTATGCGACGGCAACAAAAATCGCGGGTGGCATTATCGGACATCCACTTACCCGGTGTTTTGAAAGAAGTTCTTGAATTGGCAGCAGATAATGTACGTCGCCGAATAGAAAGTGCCCTGGCACACATCGCGAGGTCAATACTGGAAGGACATGGTTTTAACTATGTTGTGCCAACAAGATCGGCTAGTAACCAACTTTATGTTGCCGAGCTTGATCGAATCGTTCTGAAGGACAAGACAACCGTACGATCATTTGCAAATACGTCAACAGTGAGGAAGACAGCAATTATAACGAGGATTATGAGACTTGTTTGGGAATTATGCCAAAAAGGAATCCATACGACAAAACGTGATTTGTTTTACACTGATGTGAAGTTATTCAAAACTCAGAATGATAGTGATGACGTCCTAAATGATATAGCTTGTATGATTGGATGTACGAGAACAAGTTTATCTGTCGTGGCTTCTGAAAAAGGCATTGTTATAGGACGTGTTCAATTTCGTGAAGCTGGAGATTTGATAGATTGCACTAGGATGGGAGTCGGCGGAAAAGCAATTCCTCCATATATTGAAAGAATAACTGACATTCAAAGTGATGCTCAGTTCATTCTTCTCGTGGAAAAGGATGCGGCGTTTATGCGTTTGGCTGAAGATCGCTTTTACAACAAGTATGCGTGCATTATCATTACAGCCAAAGGGCAACCTGATGTTGCAACGCGTCTCTTCTTGAAGAAACTCAAGGAAACCCTACAAGTTCCAATCTTGGGGTTGGTTGATTCCGACCCTTACGGGCTTAAGATTCTCTCTGTGTACATGTCGGGCTCGAAAAACATGAGTTATGATTCTGCAAATCTCACGACACCAGATATTAAATGGCTTGGTGTGAGACCAAGTGATCTGAATAAGTATGGCATTCCTGACCAATGTCGTCTGGCCATGACAGAACATGATATCAAAACCGGAAAAGAACTTCTAGAAGAAGACTTTATAAAGAAGAACGAGCAGTGGTACAAGGAACTTGAGTTAATGGTGAAGAAAAAGGAGAAAGCTGAAATTCAGGCTTTGTCCAATTTTGGGTTCCAGTATCTAACGGAGCAATACCTTCCCAGGAAGTTAGCGCAGGGTGATTGGATTTAAAACTTGCAAATGCTTGTGGCAGTGCCTTCGTACGATTTCCAACAAAAGAAATCATGTATACTACCCTTGTAACTACAGACACGCAACGTTCTATTCGTCAACCATAACTAAACCAAAAAAATGTTAAGCAGCAAAAATCGAGCGTCAAATGGGAACTCAAAAAGCTTCATCCAAGCGTCGCACAACCTGTTGTTCGCCAAAATGAGAATGGTAAGATAGCCCCTACGCAGTCGGCAAAGCTCTATGACATGCGAAAAGATGCTTCAACATTACCCTGAACGGAGACATAAATCATGACCAAACAGCGCACATACCACGAGAATGATTTACGCCGAGTCCAGTCTTGTTATTGGCGCATTTTGTAACCACATGTCTCTAGAACAAAAAGGAAAACATAGCCCATGATCCCGAGCGTCGAACTACCCCCAAAATATGACGGTCGCAATCCTCGATATCATAAAGCACGAAGAACATGACTTGCACAAATGGTCTTAATCGTCTCGGTTCCGCAGACGCGTGGGACGTTTCAAAGCTTCATCGCTTCTTCTCTTCAGTTCACGCTCAGCCCTTATTTGACGAACATTCAAGAACAACCTCTGCACGCGGTGCTCCAAAGGAAACCCATCACCAACTGATACCGCCCGACAACGAACAGCACCAGTCGCGCGCCTGATCGAGATTGGAAGGGTTTTAAGCACAGTTAATCCATTGTCTTTGAAATGCTCTTCCCGAAGACGAGAACAACTTTGCATACGCAGTTGCTTATGTCTGGCATAGTACATCCATATCAGTTCAGCAGTAGAGCGATCTGGAAGTAAGAAGCGAGAAATGTGCTCGAAGTTCTTTCCACGTTCTTCAAGTGCTCGCACGAAGGAACAAAGCTCCTCGTAACCAAATTCACGCTTCAGACCTGGAAAATACGTTCCTTCCGGTAAACGTTGCTTAATCCTCTGTACCGCCTGAATCTCGTTACCCTTACATGCAGTAAGTTGTTCCAAAGCAACTTCCATTTGAAATGGAGCAAGATCAAAGCCGCGATGTTGACGACACCTTGTATTCGCATGTGACAGAAAACGGTCGATAACAGAATCTCCTCCGCATGCACGCACGGAAAATACGAGTTTGGATGTAACGACAGCAGGGTTTTGTTTTCGCTGCTGTTCTGTGAGGGGTTTGTCGGGAACGTCGGCTTGACAATCATCGCCGACATGAATTGTTGCACCTTCGCGTTCGCTCAGTTGAGGGGAGGAGGGTGGGGGAGTAGAAAGAGATTGTCGAGCTGTAGAGCGACGTTGCTTTCGACGGGGAGGCTGTTCTTCGTCATCTTCGTACAATTCGAAGTCGGGTGGGGGTCGATAGTCCGGCTGTTCTCGGATTCTTTTCCCGTTTTGCTTATCGACAGCAGCACTGTTAAAAATATTTGGAGATGTAAGTAGAGGAAAATAGCAACGCAAAACGGGAACTTTAGGGTAACGAGAAGGGTGAGATATACAGGGACTTACAGCTTCGGTTTTAGAGAACGTGATTCGACGCGCCAGTCCTGGAGCGAGCGAAGCTTCTCACGCATAATATTTGCTCCTTGTATGGTGAAAGAGTTTGTAGCGACGAGATGAAGAAAAGCTTTCATGTCTTGCGAAGGAATGGAATCAAGGACAGTACGGGGAACATCGGGTCGCGGACGGAGACGAGCCCATGAAAGCTCATCCACCCTGCCACTGCTCATGGTTCAAGTGTTACAACGGAGAGAAACACTTTGCGAAAAAAAAGGGAGAGCGAGGAAAAACATCTGCGACCGGCGCGCTTCCCGTGTACGAGGTGAAAGAAACCGAAGCCGCAGACGCGCTGAGCACAAGTCACGACGTCACTCCAAACTTGTGTTCTTGCAGAGACGAAGGCGCAAGGAAGCTGCACGGAACCAAGGGCAAACCGGGCGGATCAACGCAAAAACAATCATTTTCCGCTGCAGAACAAAACCACTCTCGATGGCACACGTGGCGCAGGGTTGCCATGACAACTCACGTTGCATGCGGCCTGCCCCGGAAAAGACCGCCCACATTTGGTGTCCTTCTTCTCCGCCTCTTCTCATCGCCGTGGCCTATCTACGCTCATCCCTATATCAGCCCGCTCTCACCGCCATCGCTGAGTCTTTCCGGTCCTGCATGATCCCTTGTTCGAGCTGCGACCGTGCTGCAGTCGCCTCACTCCGCGCACCACCGTTTGACTCTTGACTTTGTCTCCTTGTGTCGCGTTGCCTGTTTATCATGCAATTCCGGCAAGTGCTACTTGTGCAGCTTCTTTTACTTGTTCTTGCTCTCTGTGTAGACACATTGCCAGATGCGTTTGTTCAAAGTGAGTCTACACCGTCGCCACAGCCTAATGCGAACTCCGCGGCTTTGCAAACTTCCGCGCGTACACCCTTGTTAATGGTTTCCACCGTTGATGGAACCGTGTCTTTCTTCGATGCGCGTACCGGTGATTCCGTCTTTACATACAATCATAAGCTCCCTGCCATCACCAGTTGGACCACGCCGGGAATGCCAGAGTACATCCCGTCTTTTGAAGGTCATATCTATCGCGTTAATGAAACCACCGACGAGCTGGAAATCGTTGATAGCAAGTTCATTCATCGCGCTGCTGTAGCGGGTTTACTTCCGCCTCGTCGCGCCAGAGAAGAATCCGATGCTCTTATTCTTAAGTCGGAACAGACCTCTGCAGTGTACATTGATCTCCGCACAGGAAGAATTGTTCATCAACTTACATTTGAAAACAACGGCACTCCTGTATTACCCGCGCTTTCCGATAATATTATCATTGTTTCCAGCACCACTGTCGGCGTTAGAATCGTAGAATCTGCGACTGGTCGAGAACTTGCCAATGCCACGCTGGTCCATACGCAGCCATCTTTTCTAGATCATGGCCGCTGCCCGAATACCCCGCTACAACCGGATGCGTTTGTCGCGTCCGTTTCCGAAGCGCGAGGTCGCATAACTGTTCGTGATATTCACACCGGAGATGTATTATGGACTCGAGCTATTTCCAATTCCATTGTTGAAATGCACGGTCTTGCCGGAGTTAGCATCTCAGGGAGCGGCGAACACGAAGCTCTGGGCCAAGTCCAACAGCCAGGTGGTGCTCTTCCCGCTGGTCAAGATCAGGGTGCTGCGTCATCTATTCCAACAAATGTTCTCGTCGGAAAATATGGCTCTCAAGAATACGCCATGCTTGCCACGCCGGGTGAAGATGATCAAGAAGAGAACGCCTCTACAGAGCAGAACAATCGTCGTCATGATAGTTTGCGAAAGTATACAATTCAGAACGTGAACGGTGACGAAGCGTTGTCGCGAACGTATCGAATTCTTGGCATAGATCATCTTCCTGTGCCGAACAATCGAACTCCACCGAGTAAAGGGGGAGATGATGTAAAGGTTGTTCTCACGCCGCGTGATGCTGGTCTGGCTCTGCTTGCGTTACTAGTCGTGGGTTATGTCGGATATGTTGCAGGGAGCAGGCCTCGGCGTTTCTCGAAAAGAGAGAAGACCGCTAATAGCCGTCGAGTAGTTCGGCGCAGGCGCACAACGCTACCAGCGGACGCAGTCTTTGAGGAACATCATGAGAGTTCTGATGGTGAAGAGATGCCAATTGCAGAGGCAATGCTTTTAACGAAAACTGGGAATAGCGATGGCTCGCCTGGAGACTTCTCCAACAGAAAATCTGTGAGGAATGCTGATGGGTTTACAGAAGTGTCTAATGGGAGCACAAGCAGCGGTGCAGGATATGTTTCCAATCGTTCAGATACTGGATGGATGACGGTGGGGTCGCTCATGGTTTCGTCCAACGTTTTGGGATATGGTTCCCATGGGACGGTTGTGTACGAAGGCAAAATGAAGCCAGGAGATCGCAAAGTTGCCGTGAAACGACTCTTGCGTCAGTTCTTTGAGTCTGCGAGGAAAGAAATATCATTGCTTGTTGAGCTTGACGAAGCTTCTCCCCATGTGGTTCGGTACTTCGCAATGGAAGAAGATTCGGAGTTTATATACCTTGCACTTGAATTATGTGACGGCACGCTTGCCGAACGGGTGACAAATGCCGCACCTCCAGTTCCTCCTCCTATTTATTCGGGAGGACCGCCACCAAACTACACAAGTAGAGCATTACGACAGCTCTTGCAAGGTCTAGCGGATCTCCATAGAGTAGGAGTGGTGCACAGGGACGTCAAGCCCCAGAATGTGTTAATCAGTCGATGTTCAACAGGTGTTGGCGACGTTAAGCTTGCAGATGTGGGTTTGGCACTACGGTTGGCAGCAAATAGATCAAGCTATACGGCTGTCACAAACGCTGCCGGTGGAGTCGGTACCACGGGTTGGAGAGCACCTGAAGTCCTTGGCGGCGATCGTCAGACCAAGGCTGTCGACATCTTCGCAGCTGGATGTGTCGTAAGCTTTGTTCTAACTGGTGGAAAGCATCCGTTTGGGAATCCTATATTTGGTCGCGACGGTAACATAGCTGCCGGGAAGCCATCTCTTGAGTCATTGGAGGATCTGAGATTACCAGAAGCAACAGATATTGTGAAGCGGATGATTGATCCAGTTGCGACGAACCGCCCGACTGCAGAAGAAGCGCTTAATCACCCATTCTTTTGGACAGATGCCACGAAGTTGTCATTCCTGGTGGATATTTCAGATAGACTCTACGACTTGCGCCACGATGCCGTGCGATACACAGAGAACTTAGACGGATACGTGTATGCCTTGGAACATTGCAGTGATTGGCGCGTGCATATGGACATGGATCTCTTGTTGGACCTGGGACGACAATACGAAACAACCGCATCAGCTTTGCTGCGTATTATCCGCAATAAGCGTAACCATTACTCTGAACTCTCACCAGCTTTGCAGAAGAAGCTTGGACCGCTTCCGGAAGATTCTAACTTCCCCTCGAATTCATTCGACAGAGAAAGACATGCTCAAGACGAATCCAGTTTACAGGAACGGAACTTCTTAACTTACTTCACCTCCCGAGTGCCGCACCTGTTGCTTTGCATTTATCGATATGCCCTTGAAAACCCCGTCCTGATAGACCAACCACATTTTTCGAGATACGGCCTCAAGGTACCGCCGTCTGCAAGAAAGAGACTGGAACTGCATCCCTTGGTGAAGAGGACACGGGATCAACCAGCTCCAGTGAACCCATCACAACAGGGAGGCGCTGATACCGGTGGTGAAGGTCTTCCAGAGAAGCCCAGTTTATGCGCTGAACCTACAGAAGAATGCGAAGATGACGAGGTGGTTGTAACAATATCGACAAACAGAAGGACGTATCACAGGCATGAGCTTGTTGCACTGCAAGAAAACATCCAGGATATGCCTTCTGATGTGAAACAGCGTGCCATCGCGGCGGAAATATTTTGCACATTGTCTCAAGAACGAATACGGCGAAGACTGAGGAATCTTCCAATTCTAGAACCCATGACATCTGCCGAAGAGACCAATGCAGTTCCAGACGAAGCGACTCTCACAGGTGCTCCAGGTTTTCAGCGGCTTATGCCAAGACGGAGTAGTCAGTACGGAACATCTGCATTTGGATCTAGGGCTCCGATTTACTCCACTTCTCCCGGACGAGCTCATGGATTTGGAGCTGGTGCTGCAACTCATGGGACTCATCAACCAACTTACAATAACCAAAACCAGGGGCGAAGGACAGGAGCCCGGAATGCAACCGTGTCTCAATTTTCGGGCGAAGAGCGAGTTGTAGATTTCAGTTCTCTCCGAAGGGTGAATCAATAAGATCAACTGACCTCACAAGTCGCTTATCCTTTTCACATGTAAATCACATAATGTTCATAATTGTAAACGGTTCCCTTCTAGATATATCGTCTTGCCTCACTACGTGTTTATGCATGGATAATTGAAGTCACTTCGGAACTCAGAAGCCCAGCAGGCAGGCTAGTTTCATTTTGGTGTAAGAGTACCGCCAAGCATGTCTACTGCTTCCTTGAGAGCTTCAATTAGCTTATCCACTTCGTCTGCCGAGTTATATATGTACAAACTGGCTCGAGCTGAAGAGTTTACGCCGAGCACGCGATGAAGAGGTTGGGCACAGTGATGTCCAGAGCGCACCGCAACTCCCTCAAGATCGAGCATAAGGGCCAAGTCTCCACTGTGGACACCCTTGACGTTAAACGCGCACAGTGCAGCCCTTGGTGGAGGCGGACCGTACACCTCAACCTCTTCAAAAGCGGTTAATCGTTCATACAGATATTGGCCCATCTCTAGCTCGAACTGATGTATCTTTTCCATCCCAATAGATTGCAAATATTCAATAGCAGTGGCAAAACCAACTACCTCACCGATGGCCGGTGTGCCCGCCTCAAATTTGTGTGGCGGTTCGGCGTACGTACTGTGGTCAATGTAGACGTCAGCAATCATCTCACCCCCGCCCAAGAACGGAGGCATTTGGTCCAAGATACTCTTTTTCCCGTATAGAAATCCAACGCCAGTTGGACCACACATCTTGTGGGCTGATGCCACTAGGAAATCGACGTCCAATTGCTGCACATCTACCGGCATGTGCGGAACAGATTGACAGGCATCCAAGAGCACCGTGGCATTGTGCTTACGAGCTTCAGCAACGATTTGTTCAACGGGGTTGACGCAACCTAGCACATTGGATACATGTGAGCAGGCAACAAGCTTGACCTTGTGTGTTTCCATGAGTTGTTTGTAGGCAGCGACGTCATACGTTTGCTCTGGTGTGAGAGGTACCGCCACAACGTTAGCGCCGGTTCGACTCGCAAGCATTTGCCAAGGGACGAGATTCGCGTGGTGCTCCATAACAGACACAACAATTGTATCACCATGAGATATGTTGTGCGAACCCCACGTATTTGCGACAAGATTAATTGCTTCTGTAGCATTTCTAGTGTACACAACTTCATCTCGAGTAGCAGCGTTGATGAGTTTAGCAATCAGATCACGTGTGCGCTCATACGCATCGGTCGCACGGGTAGCGAGCGCATGAGCACCCCTGTGCACGTTAGAGTTTGAGGCAGAGTAGTAAGAGAGAATGGTATCGATAACTTGACGCGGTTTCTGTGAAGTTGCGGCGGAATCGAGGTAGACCAGCGGTTTATCGTTGACGATCTCAGAGAGAATGGGAAACATGGAAGGGTCCGCGAGAGTTCGAGGCGTCGCGAGCGTGGCTCGCGTACCACAATGCGTGTGTCGGGTAATACGACGGCGCTTGCTGCATAGCGTTCGAGTCAGTGTGTTAGATTTGGAGGGGATCGAAAAGGGAGCAGCAAAGCACGAAATCTGGGACATCATGGCGAGATTTGAGCAAGATTAGGCAAGCCAGTTGACTACGGGGAAGGGGAAGGCGAAGCCGAACGATGACCTCGAAGGGGAGGTTTGGCGCAGCGGGGCACGGGATTGTGGGAAAGTGAAGCGTGCGGTGCAAACTTGCACACGTCCCCCACGTATTCCACGATGAGGAGCTCTACGCGATGTTTGATCCGCGTGGGCGCTCGGCACGGCGGCACGCGTTTCGCGCACAGGCGTGAGCGAAATTCCTTGAAAGCAACGTCGACGGCGTCCGAGGCGGCGGCGTTTAAGCCTTGCAAAAGAGCAGATCCGTTACAAGTCGCTCCGGCGCAGCGGCTACACGCGGTTCATCGTACCAACGTGACCGCGAACCGGTCGTAGCACATTCGTACTAGCGTGCCCTGTAACTAGTCCACATCCAATTCGCAATGGCCGAGGTCCAGGAGGAGCGTGGAATAGACCAGTCGGACGTGTTGGAGAAGTATAAGGCCGCCGGTTCTATCGTTGATGATGCGTTTGAACTTGTTCGGAAGGCGGCGTACGCGGGAATGCCTGTGAGAACTCTATGCCAGTTGGGCGATACTATTATTGCGAACAAGGCCGCCGGTGTGTATTCTAAAGCACGTACAGAGAGTGGTGAGCGGTTAGAAAAGGGCGTTGCATTTCCTACTTGTGTGTGCGTGAACAACTGCGTCAGTCACTTTTGTCCGATTGAGACTGATGCCAATGCCAACGACAAGTTGGAAGAAGGCGATCAAATCACCGTACAGTTTGGAGCGCACATAGATGGTTTTGCGGCGATTTCGGCGCATACCATGGCCGTTAAAGACAGCAAGGAGGCTGTCGCGCCGCCGCCTCTGCGGGGGAGAGCGGCTGATGCGGTTGTGGCCGCGTATACGGCAGCGGACGCTGCATTGCGCTTGATGAAGGTTGGGGGCAGTAATGAACAAGTGAGTGATCTTTTCGCTTGTGTTGCTGCGGATTTTGAAGTTGAGTTGTTAGAAGGGGTATTGAGTCATCAAATGAAGCGGTACGTGATTGACGGATCTAAAGTCATTATGAACAAGCAGACCGTGGAAGCGCATGCCGATCGGTGGCAGTTTGAACCTTATGAAGTCTATAATTTGGACGTTGTTATGAGCACGGGTGATGGGAAGGCTATCGAAAGAGATACCAGAGAAACTGTGTATAAGAGGCAAGTTGATGTGGATTATCAACTCAAAATGAAAACTTCTCGTCAGATGCTGGCAGAGATCAACAAGTCGCATCCTACGATGCCGTTCACATTGCGTGCTCTGAGTGATGCGAAGAAAGCTCGCATGGCAATGACCGAGATGATGAAGCACAATTTGGTCACTCCTTATCCCGTGTTGTACGAGAAGGATGGTGCAGTGATCGGAAGATGCTCAATGACTGTCTTGATCACAGCAAACAATACTCTTGTAGTGACGAAGACGGCAATGCCCGCGGTTGAGTGTGATAAGGAGCTGAGAAACGAGGACGTGAAGGCGCTTTTGGCTATATCCATGGAGAAAAAGAAAAAGAAGAAGAAGAAGAAGAAGGCGGCCAGTGGAGTTGATGACGTGGATGCAATGGAGTCCTGAGTCTAAGAGCCGCTAACGTGAGCGTCTTCGCGGGTAAACTATCGTCTTAAGAAACAGTGACGCTGGTGTAAAGCAGTGCCTTTCACGTCGCAACGCTTTCCTCAGCAAAATTCACGTCTGGGATACTTCAGGATAAACCCTTGGCGTCGGTTTTTCGTAGCGTGGATTCGAAGACTAGAACTGCTCAGTTCTGCAGGGACCAGTCCTTTGCGTTTGCGCGTCGGTGTTTGGGCAGTCGATGGGATTCCTAATAGGTTGGAAAACTAGATCCTGAGTTGCCTTTGTACCTGGAGCGCAGTTCATCGTACCCACATTTCGATGCCCTCAGTTTTTTGGCAAAGAATATGCTTACGTTAATAAACCAAGCGCAAGAACCGTTTGCAAGCAAAACCATGCTCGCGAGTGCTTGACTGCATAGGAGTTAAAGAGGGTTAAATTACTGAGTGGGTGGTATGAAGATAGAGGGATCATCCCTATGATAGCCCTCACCCTGGCACGCAGGAAGGTGAGTGTACGAAACACATCTCCAGCCTTACTGCTCTCGGAGAGAGCGAATAGTCTGGTGAACCCAGTGGGTTCCTTCGTACCCGGCTTCGTACTGTATGTGCCACGGAGAAAGGAAAAAGCTGGCGACGTATCCGCCTGCAATCAGTTGTTTCTGTGCACTTGCGATTTCTCTCTTTCGTCATCAAAAAACAGCGAAACCCCTGTAAGGCGTGGATCCACGGATCATCATGTTATGGTCCCCAGACTGCAGGGCCATTAGAGAACCGTGCGGTTACCTTCGTAGAACGCTACCCCCTTACACTAGGGATTGGGCTAGCACCTAACGCTTCCAGGCAGAAGGCGGCTTTTATGGTTTTCTTTGCTTCCCAAATACATCTTTACCTTCGTAAATGTTACGCCCACCTCGTTCATGCTGCGGCTATGAACGTGCCTGAAATCCTTCGGATACGTTCGTAACATCAGTTCGTGACCTGACAGTACAAGGGTAGTTTCAGTACAGTTGGCGCTTCGAGTAGAAACGCTCATGTGTTGTGAGCTGTGAAGTATTCCCTTCGAATTTTTAAATCTGTTTAACTGCAATGAAGGTGTTCGTGTATCGAAAGCTGACAACCTGTCATGGCTTTCCTTCCAATTCGGAACGTTTATGAAATTCAACCCTAATGTTACGAGTCATATGGTAAAGGTGAAGGTCATGCAAGGTCGAAGAATCTTCCCGAACCCTATAAAAACTACGAAGGTAGATCTTCATTTGAAACCGAACAAAACGCAATCCTGATGCCCTACACGCAATCGGCCCTTGAGAAAAAGGACAGGCAGGCTTCCTGAAAAACCCTACTTGAAGTCATGCCAAGCAACAAGAAGGCAAGAACACATAGAAAAGCGTTGGATGTGTCCGCTTGTCTTGTTGGCGCATATACATCAAGCCGCGTTGAAGATTCAGGTCAAGCACAAGGCGACAGTCGCTTCCAAACAGTTTGTTTTGATTCAGTTAATTGGTCGATTAGACCTCTCTGCTGTATGCTTTTGTGACTGGGCAACGTTAGGGAAGCTTTCGCGGCATCGCAGGATGTAGAAAGAATCTTTTTACATCTGATTAACACTACTCAGTGGCTATTGATTTGTCTTGTTCCTAACCAGTACAGAAATGATGAGTAATCCATGCGATGTAGGGAATATACCAATCATCACACGCCCAGTCTTTTGTAGAGGTGACAGGTACTCTGGACGCGATTCGAAACCTCCCCAACGACAGTATTTAGAAGCAACTCTGCTTCGCTTCTCGGCTCTCCTCGTCTCGATTGTCAACCAGAAAAACTGAAGCCACTTGCCCAGAGCCACATCTGTCGTCCATCCAACTGTTTTCTTGCCTTCACCTCAAGTGCCTGTCAAAATGATTCGTCTTGGTCATATCATGTTCTTCATCGTTCTAGTTTCCACGGTGTACGCCGAGGGAACAACTGCGGACTTTTGTGAATCTTTCTTCGAGGAATGCGTGCTACGCTTCGAGGGTCAGACTACGCTAGCAACATTCCCCCTGGTTCCGACCACTGACAATGTGGCGTTCACCCCTGCAGTCTTGTTCCCAGGTGAAGAAGTTGGTATCGGAAACTCAAATGACGTGATTCCGCAGTTCATTGAGTCTACTCCGTCTGGAATAACAGCCGTCAACGTCACGGAGTTTGGACTCTCTCCAACTCAGTTCAAGCCGTTTACCATTATAAACTCAACCATGGCTGGCGTTGGACACGAGACTTTCCAGACCGGTGTTTCCGTTGCCCAAGGTCGGTGCGTAAGGGTTTTCTTCACTTCCGGGCAGTTCTTGGGCCCTGGTGGTGTCGTGGTCGACAACCCTGTGCTGCCCCCCGAAGAAATTGTTGACGAAGATATATGCGTAGTGTTCCGTACCAGTTGAAGGGCCTTCTCTGTGAAGGCAGGGGCGTATTTCTGACTACTTTTTTCTCAAGGTTCGAAGTCAAATAGTCAGGCTATTTCACGATTGTCATCCACCAAGTAGTCAGTAAAGTAGTCAAAAAACCCCAAATCCAATGGGGACGATAGTTTACTATTTCTCTCACGTAGAGCGTTTTAACAGCTCTTGTGCTAATTTAACCACCGTTTTGCAGAACGCAGATGCCCTGGGATGCAGTCTTGTGTTCTGCATTTGCGATGTAGTTTGAATCTCCGAAGAAAGAAGTGACTGTTTTATCTCAGCCATTTCAGGAGTTTTTGGTCAACGATACTGCCTCTAATATCCTTCGATGCCCCCTAAGTCACTAAGGAGCCGTGCGGCTGACGCGGAGGACGCCTGAGCATACCGTGCTGCTCCGGCAATGATATTCGAAGGTGTCCTGCAAAGTTGAGTACAGCTCTGCATAGAATTTGGTTGAAACCAGGGGCGTATTTGTGACTACCAAAATGGCAAAATAAATAGTCAAGTAGTCACCAAAATTCCAGATTTGGTAGTCAAAGGGCTCTAAAAATAATCAGAAAATAAGGTAGTGACTACTTTTTCCGCCAGAGTAGTCAGTCAGCATCCACATTTTGCAAAAATAGGTAGTCACAAATACGGCCCTGGTTGAAACGGTTTTCAACTCTTCACTATGACCTGCAAAATGACTCATCTATCTCAATAGCCTCACCAACTACAGCACTACAAAGAATATATTTGTGATCAAGTAGAACGGCCGCCATTGGGCACAAAAAGCTGTTTAAAAGCTAACGGATCATCATACGGCATATATTTTCCTTCCAATGGCTTGATAAGCGTACTTTAGTAGACACCAATGACTACTTTGACTACTTTTTTGACTACATCCACTAGAGCAGTAGTCAGCCAGTCAAAAGTCATGACCTTTTCTGTCGTAGTCAGTCAGTCATGGATACGGCCCTGTTATAAAAATGTACATCGAAGATAGAAGGAATGGAGTGGTGAGACTCCCAGGAGTCGCGGCAGAACACCAATTGTCCCATTCGAAGCACAACGGCGAGTCACAGAGTTTTTGTTATGATACTGACTACCTTAGAAAACGACGATATTTTTACGGGTGTGGGAGAATCTACAGTATGTGAGACGTGTCAAAACACTGGAAAATCCTCGCTCTGGAGAAGGGTGATCTTCGTGATTCGTTTCCGTAACGATCCGTCCAATGCCGGCGTTCCAAGTCATAGATCATTACAATCTCGCCCAATAATTGGCCACATATTTTACGCATATGCGCAAGTGCCGTTTCAGATGCCATCTCAGCGACGTCGTCGCATCGCGTCAGATATGCAACGACGATCTCCCCCTGACATCGGAGCGCACTATTACTGACGAGTTACAACGCTTCTGTATTTGATAGAAGATATAAAATAGACCCTATACCCAAACTCAGTTGTACCCAAAACGTCAGTGTAAGTCACAGGGACCCAAAAAGTAAAATTTTGATAAGTATTTCACATTTTATGTTTTTTAACTTCTTTCAAGCAGAGTTTTGCGAAGGTTTGCATGCTCTGTTCAAGTATGACTAAATCCACGCAAAGTACTCATCTATTCTCAATAGCTTAGCCCTTCAACATCAAAAACACCTCCATGTATACTTTCGCAATGCAAAATTATAAAATTCCAAAACAATTTCTAAAAGTTTATATAATTCATTTCTTTATCTTGATTTTGTATCTTCTTCTTTGAGCTGAAACATTTAACGACATTATTTACTACAAAAAAACTAATACTTTATGACATATTCCTGAAAAATCTATTTTTCTACAAAAAGTGCACATCAGCTGTAAATAAATATTTCTGCCCAAAAAAGATAAAACTTTATATATATGTTTACACCAGCGCAAAAAAACTCTGAGGTACTTTATAATATCCCACGGTACAGAATATATTACTGATAATTGAAATGCAACTATGTCAATTTTTTGCAGCTTCAACATTAATTTAAAAGTCGTACATCATTGCATGTACTGCTTCTAGAGAGTACTAAGTTTCGTTTACTTCAAATGACGATTCTGAACGGATATCTCAATCAAAATGCTTACCGGTAACCGTTCACAGTTGCAGAATATCCTGTAGTGCAAACCGTGAAGAACAAAAAACAACCAACCGCGCCCGCGGAAAGACACCCACGGTGTTCGACCCGTGCTCTCGGGAAAGGTAGCACAGCAAAAGAACCCTTCGTTAGAGACTGCACGTGCCGGGCGTAACTCCGGGAATCCCCTTCCTACAGAGTAGACGAAGGTAGGGTATATCGGTCTACGTTGTGGGTTCACCGAGGATATCGGTACAGTACCGCAACAAGCGGGAGATCCGGTAACGGTAAGGGAAAAAGGGAGAAAATAGTAGGACCAAGTGAGCCGCACAGCGGTGGTACTGACTCACGTGGGTCGGGAATATACCGACCAGTAATCGGACAAACCTGCACTGCAGGGCGGAGAAGACAAAGACCGTACGACGGAAACAGAATAATAAAGATAGAAAAGACAATGATAATAGACCGTAACTTACGGGAAGTACCTCCTGAATGGTAGAGGGAGGATAGTTA
>JASCIV010000167.1:0-35554 GCA_030374735.1 Gracilaria caudata
GTGCGGAGGTGGGGGGACGGGTGGGGGGGTCGGGGGTCCGGGACGTCTCGCTTACCGTGAGTGCGTCACGTACGCGCGTGTCTTTTCACGCAACGGCACGCGCTCGCGTGTGTGATTGACGGGTACAGTTGTGGATGGGCTGTGACACACACACACACACAAACAAAAACACAAACACGCGCGAGACTCCGCGCACATGAAGTGCGTCGCCGCACCCTTCGCTCGCTGCGCGCGCGCGTGTGTGTGTGTGTGTGTGTTGAGAGCGCGCGCGCGCAGAAAAAGCGCTCTCGCCGCGCGTGTATATCAGCCGCGTCGCGTTGAGCGCGACTCGCTCCTCGTGCAGCTCCAGCCCCCCCCCCGCCGCCCCATCCTCGCCGAAGTCGTCAGCCTTTTTTTTTTCTTTTTCTCTTACACACAACAGCATGTCTGCCAGTCCACTACCGCCGCTGCGTCTGCCGTCGTTCCCCACGCTCACCGGACAGGTACCAATGCTACCGGCCGCGCCGCGCGACGCGCCGCTGCCGTCTGTACGCTCGCTGTACAAGTCTGCCGCGCGCGCCGACAACGCGCGCGCAGGCGCGGAGGGTAACAACGACGCGCTCATCTCGCAGCTGCGTCACTACACGCCGCCGTTGCCGCTCATCCGCGACTCGTCGCAGCTGGTATCGCACGCACCCACCGCCGCAGAACCGCACCAATGCAAGATGTGCGGCGCCACGTTTCGGCGTCGCGACAATCTCATGTCGCACATCCGCGCGCAGCACAAGGGAGAACGTCCGTTCGAGTGCAATGTGTGCGGGTATCGTTTCATTAAGAAGGACCACGCGGTGAAGCACCTGCGCGTGGTGCATCTGAAGGAACGGCCGCACGTGTGCGCGCACTGTAACAGTCGCTTTGGACAGCGTTCGGACCTCAACAAACATGTGCGCTCCGTGCATCTGCGCATCAAGCCGTTTGCGTGCGAGCACTGTGGCATCAAGTTCTCGCACCGCGGCAACCAGATTCGACATCAGCAGGTAGTGCACGAGAAGAGGAAGCCGTTTGTGTGCGTGGTGTGTCGCGCCAGTTTTGCCGAAAAGTCCAATCTGGTCAAGCATTGCCAGGCGGTGCACCGCAACAGCTCGCTGCCGTCGTCGTCATCGTCGTCGTCGTCGTCGCGACGTCAATAGGAAACAAGCGCCCTCCGACAGAACGCACCCGTTGTGATTTGCTTATTTGTGTTTTGTGTACATAAAGAAAAAACGAAAGACCAACTTTTGCATTAAAGGCGCGCGCACGCGCGCTCGCGGCCCGTTTCTTGCAGTTTGTTCGGGTGTGGCGCAACACGAGCCGCGCGCTTTGCGTCCAGAAAACCGCGCGGCTCCAAGCATGATTTTATCTTTTTTTCTTTTCCTTTTTTTTCTTTCGCGTTTCTCGCTTCTTAACAGCGCCCGCCGACGCAGCGCGCGTCGCGAGTTTGCGTGGCTCGCCCCGCCCCGTCGTCTTCGTCCGCGCGCGCGCAGCCGTCCATAGCGCAAACGCGCGTCGCCCCGCACACACACACACAAACGCACACGCGCTGCACGTCGCGCCGCCTTCCTCGCGCGCGCGCGCGCTGCGCGTCGCGCGAGTTTCCGTTTTGCGGCGCATCGCACATGGCGCAGCCCATCGACGCTCTTCGCCGTCCGCCCTACCTTGGGTGGCCGGCGTTCGTCGTGGTTGCGCCCCTCCCCTAAATCCCCTACGCTTCGACAACGTCGCGCCCGGCCCTCTTTTTTTCAGGTCTTGGTTGTGGCTCTCGCCCACCTTGTCCTCCCTCATTCATGCGCCGCGAACGGCGCCCCGCCACGCCGCCGCGCGCGCGAGAGGGGGGGCGGATTGCGATTGTGCGCGCTGTGTGTTGGCGTGTGTGTGTGTGTGTGTGCGCACGCGCGTGCGCTGGCGCGCGGACGGCAGCTCGATCGGGCGCCGCGCTGTTTTGGATGCGGGTGCGCTCGCGACGCGCCCTCAGCGCACTTTTTCCTTTCGTCGCGCGCGTTCTACCGCGCGCCTTAACGCGCAAAAACGGGTGGCGTTCAGCCCGCCGCGCGTGTGCGCGCGCGCGCGCGCGCTTTTTGTTTCGGGCGGCACAGAATCTTCGCGAACCGGCAACCGCGCTGCGTTCGTTTTTTTTCGAACGAAGCCTTCGGTGTTGCAACAAGGCTCCGTGCCTGTGTGCGCGTTGTGTTTTTTTTGTCGCCCGCGGAGGGCGCGCCGCGCCGCGCCGCGCGTGCGGCGCTTTGGGTCACGCGTGCGTTTTGCGGCGCGCGATGCGCGCGCGCGAGGTGGTGGTGCGTCTGTGCGGCGCGCGCAGCCCCCACCTGGGGGGGGAGCATCCCTGCGCGCTTTTTTTTTTTCCGTATCCCCCCCGCCCCCCAAAAAAAAGGCGGTGTGAGGGCGGCTACGCCCTCGCCGAGTGGGTGAAAAAGACCACCACCGTCCCGCGCCGTTCACGTGCTGACTGCTGCTGACTTTGTCTTATGTGTTTTTTACGTGCGCGCTTCGAGTTTTTGCCGCGCAGGATGTTGCCCAATCACGCGCGCACACGCGCGCGCGCGCGCTTGGCGGAATATAAAAAAGCGCTTTAACGAGCGCGCGCCCCGTCATCAGCCGTCGCGCTGCAGTCCAAGCATCGTGCGGAACATCTCGTACGACGCCATCATGATGGCGCACGCCGGCGCCACCTTCGCCACGCGCGGCGCCGCGCCGCGGAACAAGCCCCTCGCTCCTTCGGAGCGCAAAATCTGTCGCGTCATCGCCGTGGCCGACACGTGCACGCTGCGCCGCAGCTGCGCCTGTCGTCGCGTCTTGATCACGTCCGCGGGCACCGTGCACAGCGCCGCCAGCGCGCCCGCGCCGATGCCCGCGCCCATGTACACGCCAAACTGGCTGCGCGCCGCGCGCGAGCTGTTGCTGTTTGCGCCGCCGCCGCCGCCGCCGCCGCCGCCGAATAAGCGCGCGGGCAGAATGGAGCGTGACGGCTCTTTGAGAGCCTCATACGCGCTCCAGTAAATGGCCGAGAACGGCGCATCGCGCATCAACGTAGCGCCCAACCCTCTCCACCACGCGCGCATTCCACTGTCGCGTCGCACCTGTCGCAGCACCGAAATCACCGTCGCGTCCGCGCCGCCCACGCCCGCCTGCAAACTGGTGCGCGCCAGCTCCAACGGGCTCGCCACCGTGGCCGTCGCCGAGCGCGCGCACGCGCCGGCCACCAGCGCGGTGGGCATGGTGGCCGAATCGCCAAAGCGCGCGTGCAGCCGCTCGCGAAAGTTCTCGTACAGCGTGAAGTACAGCCCCGTCGTGGGCACCGCCATCAGCAGCGTCACGTTGAGCCCGCGCCACAGCCCGCGCACGCCGTCGTGCCGCACGATCTTGCGCACCGCGTCGAGCGCACCCTCCACGTGCAGCGGGTCGTCGCACGCGGCGCGCCCGCCGACGGGACACACGTGCGCTTGCAGACGCACCTTCACCACGTCCAGCGGCGTCACCAGCGTGCCCACCAGCGCGGCGCCTAGCGAGGAGGAGAGCGCGTTGCGCAGCACGGGGCTGAGCGGCGGCGGCGCGCGTGGTGGCGGCGCGCGGGGTGGCGACGCGTCGGCGTCGACGGATGGCGCGCTCAACGCGGGCGGCGCGCACATGGCCAATTGCGTGGCGGCGACTGCTGGGGGCTCAGCGCGCTCGCGGCGCGCGACGGCGGAGCGCGATCATCGTCGCGGCGTGTTTTATCTACCGAAGGTAAAGTCGCACGCCGTTGTGCTGTGCTGGAGCGTCGATGCGAATCAGTTGCGCGCATTTTGGCCGCCCCATTTTTTTTTTGGTGCCTTCGCCGCGACGAGCCGCGCGCCGCGCGCCGCGCGCACGTGCGACAGGCGTGGAAAACAGCCAACACAGAACATCTCGTTGCAAGCGGTCGCAATGATCATCATCATCACGATCATCATGATGATGATGATCGTATGAGAACGATAACGTCATCCCGCGTTTACCCATTGTGCGAGCGCGCGCGCCGCGAAGCGCCGCTGCAGCAGCTCGGTGCAGCACGCCGACAGCGTCAGCGCATGCTCGCAGCGCGCAAACGCGCGCCGCAGCTCCTCGCTCTCGCCGCGGCCGCACGTCACCACCACAAGTCGGCCCTCGTCGCGCAGCAGTCGCGCCACGTGAGCGTCAAACACGCTTGCCAGCTGCTGCAGCTTCACGTTCTCCACGCGCTGCTCCACGCGCCGGTCCGCCAGCGCGCTCGCCGCCTCGCCGCGCGCCGCGCTCGCCGCCGCCGCGCGCATGATGGCGTCCGGCGTGGCGCGCGCACAGTTGAGCGCAAACAGCGCGCTCGCCTTCGCCGTGGCCAGTTCGGTGCGCATCGTAGCGCGCTGCGTGTGGTCGTGCAGCGCGCGACGGAACGCGAGCAGCGCGGCGCACACCGCGTGCCACGCGGCGACGGGCGACGACGATTCGTCGATGCTCAGCGTCAGATGCGCCAGCCAGCTGTTGTGGCGCACGCTCGCGCCGTACGCCAGCCCGTTTGCGCGCACCGCGTCGCTCAGCGTGCCCTCCGTGCGCGCGAGCATTTCCAGAAGCACCGTGAGCGCGCCCCAGTCGGCGTGCCCGTGCGGCACGTGTGAGTCCACGCGCACCTGCATGTTGGTGCTCTCCACGCCACCAATGCCGATGATGACGCCCACCATGCGCCCGTTGAGCCGCTCGTTGAGCGACGCGTAGCGTCGTCGCGATATCGCCGTCGCGTACGCGTGCACGTGCGCGTGCGCTTTGTTCGCGCGCTGCTGCTGCTGCTGCTGCTGCTGGTGCTGGTGCGCCCACTCGCGCGCAACCACCGTCTGCGCGCGCTGCGTGTCGCGTGCTGTCAGCTGCACAAACACCTGTGCGACAGCTCGTCGTCGCAAGCAACCAAACACGTCTTGGATCTTGCGCAAGGTGGCGGTCTGAGCATCGTCGCTTGCTTCCGTTTGTGCAAACTGCTCGCACAACCTCGAGTACACGCACTGATTTGCAATACTGTGGTTGAACACAAAGTTGGGAGTGCAGTCGAACGTCTCACTCGCAGTGTTCATCGTGTCGAGCGCCATTGTTTCATGCGCGTACGGAAGCAACATCGCCGCGGACGACAACGCCTCCGACCCGTCTCGCATGTCCGCCGTCGAGTTTGCCAACAAGCTCTGCGAAACCACACCCACTCTTTCCGCGCTCACCCGCGTGTGAAATAGGTTCAGCAGAATCAGTTTGGTGGCCGCTTCGAAACAATTCGGCGTGGCTGCGTAGTGAATGATCACACAATTGTCCGCCAACCCGTTGGCAAAGCCCACGCCTACCCCAGAATTCGACGTTGATATCGTCACCTTGTCCAGTGCTCTTGCATTCTCTGTGTACGCCATGAGGGAGCCGTCACTCATCACAATATCGCTTTGGAGCAAAAGCTCGCAAACAAGAGGAAGAAACACTCTTGTTGATAAAGGAAGATCGCTTGTATCGAGAAAGATTGTGCATCGCACAATGTCGCTTTCCAACTTCACCGATTGCGTCACGTAAAAGTCCGTTTCTGTCTGCGAAACGGAGTACGGCCGTCGCGATATATTTGCAGTGGACGGAACTGGTGGAAAGCGCGCACTGTCAAAAGAAGCCGCCTTCAGAGAAGCAACTCGATCTTCATTTGCCTTGCCCACCGCTTCAAGTCCGTGCTTTCCAAACTGTTCGATGCGGTTTTTAAGCGCTGTTTTCTCCTCATTTGAAAGTTTGTGCGCAAGAGTGCAATCCGGAACCATGATCAGTTCCACGCGAGCGGCTTGCACAAACACAGAGTCAAGCAAATCCAGCCAAAACTCTTCGTTCTTGTGAGCAAGAGTGTCGTACATGTCTAGCGCACCTCGCACTTCTTCGCCAATTGTGAGACCGGTACCTGCGCCATACACAACCTCTTCCACCAGATAGCTCGCCACTATTCCGTGACACTCAGATTCCAGTGCTGCCAAATAGCTTTCTCTCTCATTCTTAATTGCTGCGTGGATACACTCCAGTCCACCGGGTAGTTTTCCGCAACGCAAAACATCTCGTAAAAACCCCATGAACATCTCCTCAACTTTCCCGGATGTCAACACAGATGCTTGTGCATCCTCCTCAACACTCATTTCATTGCCTTCTTCTTCTTCTTCTTCTTCTTCGTCATCCTCGTCTTCTTCACCATCCTCGTCTTCGCTATCGTCATCATCGCGCCCCAAGTGTTTTATTCCCTCAAACGATATCTCGATAACACTTGCATCACGAAACACTTCCTGCGAGAAAGAAATATCGCTGGCAACCCGATTCTCCGTTTCTACGAATCGTTGCCGCATCGGAGACCAAACGTCGTGCGTAAAGTAGTGCAGCAGGACCCCGATGCCCATGTTTGTCAAGCGATGAACGGCGCCTGCCCCGCGCCATCCAAAAACAATTGTACCAAGTTCCGTATCAGCGCAAGGGAATGGAACCACTTTTCGAGTTCGAGGCGGAAGCGGTTGCAAATTGAGAGGCACTCGCCACTGCGGTTCACCGGGATCGAATCCAGCACAACTAGACACATCATCCAGTTCGGCTTTGATGCAGCCAAGCAACTCGTTCGGCACAATTTGACCGCCTCCGACAACAATTGTGACATTTGCTCCGCAATACTGATCTTGGTGGAAGCGAACGATCTCTTCATTAGAAAGATGCCGTATGTCTTCACACAAACCTCCACTCTCCAACGACAGGGGCGTTCCAGATAGCAGCAAACCGCGTAGCTCGCGGTCCGTGATATCCGCTTCCGTGTGCTCTCGAGCTTGCATCTCACAGAATACCACACCGGCCTCTTTTCCGTCAGACCGGATGTGATATACCTCGCTAGCAAATGAAGCATCGTTAATCTTCGGTCGAAGCACGTGATCGAGAAAGCAAGGCAACAGCTCGGCAAAGCCATCAAACCCAGCCGTGGTGCATGTATAAGCTGTATGATCATTGTCTGTCCACGCATTTGTTCCATCTGCGATGCAACGGCACGCGAGATTGTCTAGATAACCTCGAACGGGGTACTTGTGAGACCCCAAGAACACAATGTGCTCCAATGTGTGAGGATGACCTGCATTCGAAATTGGACGAGTGCCCACAATGATTGTTCCTGAAACAATCGGTCCTGGTGCTGCAAACATGACAATCCTGACTTGGGACTTCTTGTGCCGAAATGCAAGAATTCCATTTGCCCCAAGGGGTCCATGCGGAGAACCATGCGGAATGCTCGCGCCGCTTTTAAACGTCGGAACCGCTTCGAATCCATCGTGGATATTGCCATCGAACGGGATGGCGCTCATCTTCAGAGTGC
This sequence comes from Gracilaria caudata, assembly GCA_030374735.1. Classification (NCBI taxonomy): domain Eukaryota; phylum Rhodophyta; class Florideophyceae; order Gracilariales; family Gracilariaceae; genus Gracilaria; species Gracilaria caudata. The sequence continues at coordinate 7,364 of JASCIV010000167.1, forward strand.
TCCCAGAATACAGCAACTATTCAACAACAGATGCGGCGTGAAACCAATAGGGTCGGTGCTACGACGAGGAAGAGAATTTAAAAAGAAAGACGCTTGTGCAATTTAACTCTGACAGCTTTCCAAGTCTCATATTGTTGATTTCATCTCTCAATAGTGCTATATCCTGTTGCTCACAAAGTCCTGTTTCGTTTCACAGCGTGCCTTGCGGATTCCAAGGCTGTTACAAAGGAGCAAAGTGGTTTACGAAACACCAAATTCCTTGGACCGTTCTTCTTCTCTTAGAGCTCGACTCCTGCTTCCAAGAAACACAGAGATTCTGTCAAGAGGCTGTTCGCCATGACTTCCATGATATATCTAGAAGCCCTGCTCGGGAGGCGGCATACCCTGATAGATTGAAAAGTGGGTGCTATTGGTTCTCAGCAAATGTCAACCACTTTGATCAAGAGCACCACTGCTGCCTACAAGGGTACCGTTGTACACGTTCTTTGAAACTTGAAAACTTGCGAGGCAAAAAAAAGAAACTGGAAAACAGCCTGTTTAAAGAAAAAGGAAAAGCCTTTCTTTTTGGACTTAAGCAAAAAAGTGGACCAACAACTTCACGCTTCCGAGTTCCTACGAAGGTAGTTGATCCTTTGCAACTGTGCGTATGGTCGAATTCCTCAAAGAGATCCTGAGCGACGTGCACTTCTAGATTGCCTAAAGTATTGATCATCCTCAACACCGTCTACTACGTACAGGAAGAAAGACAGGCGAATCATCTCATGCCGAAGAGAACTTTTATTCCAAACCTACTGCGCTACCACCGCAAGCATGGATTTCTCCGTCGCTTACGTAATAACCCGCGGATCTTACGTCGTCAAGCTGCCTTGAAGGCAGACAAGAGAGTTTACCCAAAATTGGGCCCAATGTCGCGAATGTGTGCGAGAAGACCTCGCTCAACATGGGATCCGACATTTCCGTGATTCTCTTGCGTGAGCGTTTTAGGCTGTTCAGTTGCTGTATGCATCACCTATAACACGGCCTCAAGTCTTGATGCTTGTTCTGCGTGCCTCTTGCACAAGTCCGCTGTATGCTTTCCGACGATAACGGCAACAAGATTCGCGTCGACCTTGAGTCTTTGGGCTCGAGCGCAAACCCTTTCCTTTGGGATGTAATGCTTGCGCATGACCCCACTGCCGGATTTCCGATGCTCCAAGTGCAACTCCGAAACCGTTCCATTGAAGCTGTCGCGAGCGTCACGGTACAATTTCAGTAAACCTTCCTTGTGGGCAGCCAATTCTGCCTCGCTTATGTTTCCCACCCAATCCATTTTGAAGTTATCATTCACACACTTTTTGAATGTTTCGTAGTCGGGGTTCGCCATGATGCTCCGATATCCGAGTTTAAAAGTCCCAGCAAAGCTGCGGTACGGCCCGGCTGCGTAGCTGAACGGTTGGACTTCAACAAGTAGCGTGTGTGGTCTGGCAAACATGATGCTGGTCAGCGATGGGTTATTCGGGCTAAGTATGACCTCACTTCCTTGAATCATCTTCTTATCTTCAAGTAGGTCGTGTCCCACGCGTTTCGCCTTCACTACATCGATTGTGACGTTTGCTGCTCCTTGTTCTGCCATTGCATGGCCCACGGTTTTTATCGCCGAAACGATGTCATCTTCGTTAACTAACTCGCCTTCGCCTTTGGCCCAAATATTCACCTTCCTTTGCTTCTGAGCTGGGATCAATGCCACTCGCACCTTGCATTCGCCCTCAACAATAGGTTTTGGAGCTTCTCGGCTGATGTTGTTTTGAGTGAAGAAAATGTTCTTTTCACTCGCTTCCAGTACGGATGATGGAGGGTAGGCATTCCTAGTTACAACTATACTTCGGAAGCATGTGCTCTGTTCATATCCGCTCTTCGAGAGTTCTGATGCCCGGATGAATCCTGGACCTTTCGTGTTCTTTGGTGGCATCATGGCTGCAAGTTGTCGAATGAACTTTCCATGCATGTTTGATGAACGAAATCTTTTATCCAGAAGGAAGAGGGGCTTCAAGTCGTCCACTTTCATAGGGCCATGTGCGCAAGTTCCCATCTCATGTGCTTCTTTTCCGACATTGGAATCCGGCCGATAAATACACCTGCGTCTGAATGATGTCATTCCAGTATCGTCTCTGTTGTAAAGTGCATCCATGGCATGTATTCCGTCATGGAGGAAGTCAGTTACAAAATGATGCTTCTGTGTCCTATACTCTCTTGTGCCAATCAGGTCGAAGAACACTTCCATATCTGGCTGCGAAGCAATTGGATTCGAAACCCTCTTGTTTCTTGAAGATAGCTTTATCTTCTCGAACATTAAGTCGAATTCATCATCCTGGAGGAAGGTGATCGACTCAATTCCACAATGGTTCTTCAAACTCATAGCGCTCTTGTTCATCCATTTGGGGAGTACAATTGATCTGTCCGCACGTAGACAAGCGCGATAAACTCTGCATATTCCGTAAACATGTTCGGAGGGCTCCTCTGCGTGCGAACTGTTCCATTGAACACCATCTACTGCTCGATGAGTGAACATTTCCACGCCTCCCTCAGTCTCAAGTCTTATCGTTATATCGCTTTCGTTGTGATCGGTTCGAAGCTCCGAAACTTCGAATTCTTCAAAAGTAGGCAAAGTCTCTGACGTTCCCTTGTTGTCGTCCCGTTCGCGCAAGCCGGCAGATGTCTCGTTTCTGACAGGCTTGAATTCATGCGGATCCCTCCGGTTCTTCGAGGAGAAAGTTTGGGGGCTCGCATTCTTCTCATCTTTGAAGGTCCATTGCAGATCAGAGACGTTCTGGGGAGTTCCGGTGGAGCTGCGAGTTGTGAATCCAGCCAGGAAGTCTGCGGTGCCAGAAGCAATAATACTCCGGAAGCATAGTTTGGGTCGCTTCAAAGCTCTGGAATATGGATCAAGAATGCGGATGATTTCGCCATGCCTTTCTCTGTAAGTAGTGCGGATTAAGTGGTAAAAGTCTGAGTGTGCTTTTGGTTGCTTCATATCCGTGTTGATAACAATCGCAGGATGGGCAATTCGGCCTTCTGGTCTACTGCCACAAACCACAGAGACTTCTGCACCGCTTTCTTCATTCGGGGCTGGGATGCAAGTGCGATTAATCATTTTCGGGGCAGAGTTGTCACCCAACAGGCTACGATTAGCTCCTTTGCGAGCAAAGAAGTATGACACAGGGTTCTTGACGAACTTAAGCAGCGTAGGAGTTGGCATATTCGGACCAACCCAATCGTAATAGATTGACGATCCGAACTCATTCTTGAGGCTTTTGGATGGTGCAAAACGAAGGTCATACAGACCACACTTTTCTTTCAAGAGAGAAACGTGACTCTTCATCCACCTGGGGTAATAGACTTCGCCATTCTTCAAGCGACAGACCCTGTAGATACGACAGATGGTACTGTTCCCCTTTTTAAAAACATCAATCGCTCCTGCAAGGTCTCGTTGATAGTGTGAGGGTGGAAGAAATATGCGCCTTGTTTGTCGACGTCTAAATGGTATGGGTGCTGAATCTACTGGAGTTGAAAGGAGTCCGTCAAACACACGATCAACTGAATGTTCAAGACGAAACGATGAATGCTCATTATATTGGATGAGAGTGGCAAACAGTAATGAAAGCAGAAAGAGCAGCGAAAGAAGTTTGAGATTACGATCCGATGCAAAAAGCATCTTGAGAGTATGCTCAAAACTTTGGGTTTCAACAACTGAGAGGAAGGTCAGTTTCACAACATTCGCCGAACAGGGAATTGTTTTGCCAGGAAGAATCAAAAGGATGATGACGTTTGGGTCTATGCTTCTACTGAAGAGAGTATCTACTGTACAAAGAAGTGAATAAGGAGGGGGAGCATCTACCAGAGACATTAAATTAGAACATCGAAAGAACAGTGATGCTTTTTGCTGGTGAATAACGGCAGTTCGCATCAAGCCCCAAGAGTGGGCAGCCCGCACATTGAATTAGAAGGAACGTTGCACAGAGCAACGCGGGGCACGTTACACCGACCGCATGTTTTTGCAAATAACCTTATTAAGCTCCGTTGACAATTAACGGTTGAATTTGAAGCTTTAGTGGACAGGATCAAGCCGACTGCGCTGAACAAATCTAAGACGACCACAACCACCGATGACGGGATCCGCAGCATTCTCGTTTGGAATGTGAATTACATTATAACGCTCATAAACTCTGACGAATACTGAAGAATAAGCTTGGAGTTATCGATGTGGCGAACAATTTGGGTGAGCGCAGCTGCCTGACCAACATCATGATGAAGCACATTCTGTGGCCAGCACTTCTTCCGGGAAGAAGTGCTGGTTTCCACCGGCAAACACTCCGCGGATCACGAGGCGGAAGACACGTTAGACGGGTGATGTTTAGTAGCGTGGGGTTGGGCAGCTCAGGGGGTTTGACAACTGGTCGCAAAAGCGCTCCATGACAAGGCCGGCACGAAAGGGGCCACGTGAAGTGACTGCTTCTCACGCACGTTTCGACATGTCCCTTATTGCTTCATCGAGAACACACTTGTTGGAGCAGCGAATATGCCGTGACGAAGGTGGACGGGCGACGAGCGCAAGTGATTGGGCCCTTGCGCGCGGCGCGCGGTGAGCCGTCGCGACGGTCGCACACACTGATGCGCGGACAAATTTAGAAACGGACCGAAAAATAGGCGCGCGTGCCATTATTTGCAGCACCGTTCACTTGCGCTGCCACGCTTCGCCGCCAGCGCTACAACTGCCGCCATGACTCATGCCGCCTCACACACCGCGGCGTGAGCCGTCTCCGTAACCTAACGGCACTAATCCCGTTTCTGTATTCGGTCCCGCAGCTGTGTCTCCCCACCCCCGTATCTCCTTACCTCCCAAAAGGCCCTGATTTCGTCATTGTTTGCCCCTTGCTGTCAGAAAATCTTCTCTGCCTTCTTCTGCGTCCCGGTTCGCAGCGCGGCTGCCGACATTTGTGCCGCTCTGTCAACCCCACCGCCACAACGCGCCTCGTCCTCGGGTTCGTCGTCAATCACGCGTCATCAAGCAATCCTCGTCTCTCATGTCGCTGGATGCAGTAATATACGTGGTTGTCGCATTGGCGATCGCTTTGGCGGCTCTTGTACTCCTTACATTTCTCTACTTCCAGCGCAGACGGCAAAGAACCATGTTGCTACTCGCACTGGCACAAGAGGATGCTGAGCGGCGTCGACGAAAGAAGAAGAAAGTGGCTTTGAGGCGTTGGGAGATTGACCAGGCGGCTCCCGAAGCCTTGGTGTACCGTGTTGCTCCGCAGCCCGCTCAACACAAGTTAACGCTGCAATCGAACCCCGAGCAATACGCTGATGCCGTCACTTCGCTTCGCTCCGCAGGCCACTTGCCGCCAGAAGCACCTCAGCACCCACCTTTAATGCAACCTTCAATTACCGAACCCCCGCCAACCTCTACTGATACCGCTCCAACTACTCCTACTCAGCTCCCACAAGTGTTGGTGGCCGTGCCAACCCTGGAAACCAATTGTGTCATTTGCCTAGAGCCCATCACAGTCGGACAGAGAGTAAGGACGTTACCATGCAATCACCTTTATCACAGCCAATGCATTCGCGTCTGGCTTCGTCGAAAAAACGCCTGTCCCTGCTGTTGCAATCGCGTCTTGACCCGCAAACGAAAGCGGTCCAACAATCATGCACCCCTCGCAATTGCTTCAGATCGTCCTGTTACACTTGAGCCAACAAGTCCAACAAGACGTGATGATCGAGGCGAGAACAACACTTTGCAAAACCTGTCGCGAGACAAAAGCAGTTTTCTTTCCCGCCAGTCGGATGATATAAGTCTCGATCGCTTCAATTCTGACACCACCAGTCAGCTGGATGAACATAACACTGCCGACTTGTTGTCCCAAGTGCGTAGTGCATTGCGGGGTCAGTCTTCTATGCTTAGCATCGACACTACATGCAGCACGGCACCATCTGATGTGTTATTGGCTTCTAATGCGCTCCCAACCTCAAATGAGTTGTCTCGTCCTCAGAATGAGCGGCCGCAACACTTGTCAGCTGGAGGGTCAAAGGGGTCCGTTCCATCGTCTTCTGCACAACATGCTGCCAGTGGCGTTCAGATTAACACGAACCGAAGGCAAGCGGCTGCGAATAGCGACACAATCACGCCCGCACCCCACCCTAATTGAGGAGCACGCCAACATTAGGAACTGGACACAGTTAGTTCTATGACAACAAACCTTTCTTCACATCTTCCTACTGCAACAGTCTTCACGGTGAGCTACTGTTCTTGCACAGAGTTAACTTGCAGTTGCTGTGCTGACTCTACTAGCATCTTTCTTTTCGTGAACGTTAGCATTCTACACCTCGTTCAGTTTGATTTGCGCGTTGTCGTCGCCGAATCACCCTGTGCTGAGGGAGATGTGCCAAATATATTGTTTCTACGAATGTCTTGAGACATAACTTATTACTTATAGGCTCGCTGTGAAGGATAACTCGAGTCATTGCCTGGCCTGCAAAACGCGCAACGGGCGATGGATTGCACATCTTATGTCCATATTCAGGGAAGCATATAACGGCTACGTGGTCGCTACAAGAAAAGAATTGAAAGCAAATGCTTGACAAATGGTTAATGGCCAACATGGGAGCGTTATGTCGAACTGCTTTGCAACACAGGGTGGTGGAGACTCTGATCGCGACTGTAACCTTACTTTGCCCTATGGATAGTACTCAGGGCAGCAGAGCAGATATTTTTAGCTTTCAAGCTTGTTCAAGCCAAAATAAGGTACGACGGTACATCCTCACTTACACCGCTGATGTCTCGCGTTCCTGAAGTTGATGTTACGTGCGCTTTCTTGGCAACCAATGAGCAGTATGTCTTCAGCGTATTACCACGTCACATTACAAAGAACTCTACGGGTGTTGGCGGCATAATATTCTGCAGCTAATCTCACTCTGGTGAGCTATGAAAGGGCCAAGCTTCCGAAAGATATCTCTAAATGCTACTGCTTTGATTCGTGGTGTTCTTGTACAAAATCTTCACCCTTTTTTCGCAGACAGCATGCAATTGCGCTTAGCTTCACAACGCCACCCGTCGTGCCTACACGAGTACTTTGGCCCAATGTCCCCCTGTAAAGACCAACCCAAAGATGCAACGCGTTGCAACGCGTTGCAACGACAAAGCATGAGGTAGAAGATTGTTGCATTATTTGAACAATATTCAGGGGCTCCAAGGTTATCTCTCACCCTTGTATGAATTGTACCGATTATGAATGTGCTTGAATTCATTCTTTTAACGACTGGGATCTGTACAACATTACACATAATGGAATTCTGAGAATTATGACTTCAAGAGGGGCGGGGGGGGAGGGGGGGGTTCAAGAGCCTCACCAAAATCACGTCGAGCTGTGACGTGACAGGGCAGGCCTCGTTGGATTCTGCTCAGAATTCCTTTAAGGAAATCTGAATCACAGACTGTGATTATGCTTGTTTTCTATAGGTTTGTTTCATCAATATTTCAGTACTACTGCAATCTTGTGGAAGAACTGTTGTTCTTGTCATTTAGAAATGCATGAACTCCAAGGCCGTGATTAGAAAATAAACAGTTCTAGTGCAGGATACGATGTGCTATCCCAAATATATTGTATGGGGCTTTACAAAGAACTCGATCAGGGGTGCAACAGAATCGATTTCGTGAGCAATCGATTGCAATGATTTCTTGCAATCACTCACTCTCTCACTGAATGATTGCAATTCAATTGCTGCTAACGTCGCAATCGCAATATCAATTGCGGTGCGATAGAAATTGTGTCATTGATTGCTTCAGAAGTATTAAGAAGAGAACATCCCGCAAGGGTCTTCTAAAGGCAGTTTAAGTTCTCTTCTTTATTCCTAAAAGAACGTTGTACGTACATTAATGAGCAGAAATCGCTGTTAAGTAACGGTTTATCAAAGGTTTCAATCAAAGTTCGTCGTTTTGTAGGTGTTGCTTTTGGTTGTAAGAACCAGAATATACTTGTCGTCCTTGATTGCATGTGATTGCTCTGAGAGCTGCAATTGCAATTCCGATTGCTTTAAAAGTTGCAATCGCAATCTCGATTGCTACGTATAGTAAAAAGCTCTTCGATTGCAATGAATGGCATTCTGTTTCCAATCAATCACAATTGAATTGCTTGCACCCCTCGAGTTACTTGCTGCAAGTGCTTCTGGAGTGCCCGATAATGCTTTTAAAACTTCGTACCCTTGGTATTGCCATTTTCAGGATATGAAGCATCTAGTAATTGAAGATTGTTTTCCACAATAAAGAAGAAGAAGAAGCATCTATGACCCAGGTGCTCAAGAACGGCCAATGTGCCAAAACTGTAGTCGGCGAAGGGTGGATATCCTAGCTAGAGTTTGTTGAATTCGGATAGAAGACGGCGAATGCACTTCTTCTGTTAGGTTTCAATCAATCCTTGTGAGCAAAAGCTAGATAGTCGTTGGGCAGGGAATGCCTATTGTACAACGACCCGTCTGCGCAAGAACGCCGCATGGTTCCCCATACCTTAAGGGGTTGCAATGACTATCTTCGCAGGCCAAAGGAAGAGGTTGAACTACTTGTCCTTGGCTTCTACCGAAAAGACCGCCCGTTCTGACTGCCAATAAAGTCATTGATTTCGTCACGTAACCATTCCTGTTCGACCGGGTCCAGTGCTTCACCAAACGCATGCCTTCTTGTCCCTTCCGAAAGAACTATTTCAGAAACAGGGTGCCCATTAACGTACATTTCAGTTTCCATGGAGGCTCGGTCAAGATCCCGTGCATCTCCTTCTACAAGTACACCTCTGCCAAGGGCACTCTTCGAAGACATTCCGAAATAGAAAACCTTTCGGTCGCCACCCCCAAAGCTAATCACAATATCTGTTGAACCAGTTATTTCATCTGCGGTGCTTCTCGCAAAGCGGTAACCAGCAGCCCAAAATGGAAGACTGAACAGCGAAAAAACTATTGGTGCTCCTCCCGTAAGAACGCCTAACGTCCAAAATGCCGTAAAACCAGTCCAGGCAACGGTAAAGACTCCTCTCGATAATGCTTCACTTGATATGCCCTTCGGAGGTATTGACACTGTTAATAATTTGTTGTTACGATCGCGCTCCAGTACTATACGAGATCCAGCTGGTTTTCGGCGTCGTACTCGTCGGCCTGTAAATATTGACAACATCTGTAACGCGTTAGATTTGGGTTCGCTTGTATTCATGGTTGCTAGTGCTTCACGTAGAGATGCAGTATCTTCGGGGCTGAGAGTTGAGTTAGCAGCGAGCACGTTCGGAACGTTGTGCACGGAGGCCTCCCGGTCGATTTGGATACTGTTCAGTGCGGCTAAAGCTTCAGATGGGCTATCAAATCTATCTTCTGGAGCTGGTTCCAAGAGCCTTGCCATCACAGAATAGATACTTCCCAGTTTAACTTGCTCTCTCTTGGGAATCACAGCCTCCAAGTCTATCTTCAAGCGCTTTTGGGGAAGAGCGGACGGTGGCTGGGTCGTTAACATGCAAAGGATTGTGGCAGCTGCAGCGTACATGTCGCTTCGCACGTCTGCTAGTCCCGCAAACTGTTCCGGGGCCATAAAACCATATGTGCCTATCAAGGTCGACCCGGGCGTTGTTATACCCGTTCTCACACCACCAAAGTCAACCAATGAAAGAGCGATTTCTGGTTTGTTAAGATCTACAAGAATGTTCGCAGGTTTAACGTCACAGTGAAGAACTGGGGGATTGAGAGATGCCAGATAGGACAGTACTTCCAGAAGCTTGACGAACGTCTGTTTGACTTGCTCTGTAGAAAATCGATAGGCTTCATCTATGAGATTTTGAAGGGACGTCCCTTCCGCCTTTTTCTGGACCAGAACATACGCGGTATCCGATTCTGTTTCAAACTCGAAAAAGTCGACGTACTTTGGAATCGATGGATGGGAGAGGGATTTTAGGGTTCTTGCCTCTCTTTGAAAGAGGTCAAGGGCTTTCCAAGTGGTCAGCGAACTAACTGATAGAGCTTTCAACGCTAATCGTTGAGAACGATAGGGTCCCTTTGTCGCCACAGCTTCGTACGTGAGACCTGTACTTCCTCGACCGATTTCTGTGAGTATTCGGTAATCATTGATGACATCATCTTGCTGGAATGACGAAGAGAAGCGCGCACGACGGAACGGATAGCTTCGCGGTCGCTTTGGTACCAGGGACTTGCGATGCACACATTTGCTAAACGTGCAGAAGGATGAGTGAGTGGAAAGCGATATCGGAAGCTGAAAAGCTATCGCAGACGGTTTCTGTGCACAGCTTGTAGTAGCGTTGTCGGTCGCTGTTTGATTCCCCTGAAGAGAGCTGAATGTACGCATACTAAGCTCTTGCGGCGGAGCAGTCGAGATCGTAGCTCCCTTGTTCAGTGACGTTGCACTTCGGCGACTGTTGGGATATCAGCTCAATTTGTTTCGCACCACAAATTGTGTTCGATACGAACGAGATCTTTTGGCCTTTGCCTGTTCGCGGATACTCCATAACAGAAAATTGATTTGGAATCTGGTAAACAAAACGAACTTTTGCTGCAGGTGAAGAACTTATAATTGTTGCGCTCTTACTTTCGACTGTGGCCAACGCTTTTACCGGCAGGAACTTTGATGGCTTTTGTGGCCACACCTGCTGCTCTGACCAACAGGGGAAAGGGAAAACTTGTATACGCGCAAAAACCAGAAAAGTTTGCACGAGCTCATCGGAAACGTTTTGCACGAAATCCGATTGTTATGAGCACTACCCGTTGTTGAAAAAGGGCTTTGGCAGGCGTCTCATTACGAATGCGAAGGAAGAAACAATCGATAAGCTGGACTATCGTTCATGGGGCACTTGGTGAATGTGAACCAAGCACTTTCCCGTGGTCTTACTAAGTTCTTACTATCTGTAGGAGCCGAAGATGTTGGCCGCAGAAGTTCTTGGCCTTCCTGAAGAAAGAGAACTTTCTTCCAAGACAGTCTCCTTTAATGTAGCAAACAGAACATTAACGTCCACAGTGAAGAAGAAGAGAAAAGAGGCGAAGGCGTGACTGACATTAATGTGTTTATGTAACAGATGTGAAGGCAGGTGAGATTGCTTATTTCCCGAAGAACATGTCGTGCACGGAAGTTCCTGAGTAAGTTCAAAAGCACTTTGCTTTTGGAATAAAACTGTACCAATGGTAGCGGGCTCCGGAGATGTGAGCACGAAAAGAATTAAAACTGTTTGCTAGATGCACCGTAGTGATTGACCGCGCTTTTCCGCGGAGGGTCAGAATAAAACTGTTCCCTTCGATGTCTTTCTAGATAAGCCGACTTTGAACTTGTTCACGGTTTCCGAGGGAGTTTTCCTGACCTCGACGGCGTCGAATCGACATCACTCCATGTGTCTATTTGTGCCGGTAGCAAATGAACTTCACAATGGGAGAACAGTACCGGCTCAATAAATATCTATGGAAATGTAGTGCCTTACAGAGCAGAATGATCGGTTCCTGTTGTGTAGTTGGTTAGCACGCAAGACTCTGAATCTTGAAGCCTGGGTTCAAGTCCCAGCAGGAACTACAAATTTTTTCGAACTCACGATTCCTCCGAAGTCCGCTTTGTTCGCAAAAACTGCTTCCAAGCACAAATGGCCGAGGGAGAGGGAGAGGACTCGGGAAAGAACAAGGAACTGTCACGACCAGTCCCGTGCCTGCTACAAGGATAACTTTCTGTACCTTCGTTCTACGTCGATAAAAGCTCAGTCAGATCTCTTCGTTGACGCTCCTGCATTTCTACGTCATTCACGCGGGACACAACGCAAATTTGAAATCTGGGAGACCAGGAATAGATGATCTTTTACCTTCCGTCAATCAAATTTCGCATCGCAGATAAACCGAAGCTCTTCCCGCCAACCACCGCAGAAGTGTTGAGTTCAGTCGTTTTCCGGTATTTTTGCCATCCGGCCACCTGAGCCAAACTCCGACAACGCATACTCGTACTCGGCACTGCAGGCTCCTAAGATAACGGTCAGGTGATCTTTAATGCTCACCATGTCTTGGGGATTCCTTGGTCCGATAACATGGAGAACACGCAATGGTTCTCGCATAACGATATTCGGCGTATGGTTTTTGCTTCCGGCAGTTGGGCTCATTGCCTCTAACCTTTGGCGCCGCCCTGATGGTCCACAGGATTCCTCCACACCAAATTCTCTCCAATCTTCCTCCTCTGAAACAGTTGTTGATTAATTCTGTCACATGAACCCGGTATAGTCCGTTGAATGCTTCTTCGCTGGTTTCTTATATGCATGGGAGGAGCCTGACAGTGTTCAGAGAAGGACCCAGAGGTGGCACGCCTTTTAAGGAACCCGTTTACGCGTAAGTCCAGTTAATTAGTATCGGATAGGTCTCAACTCTTGCGACCTCAAACGTTGTTTAATGCGTCAAGAAGAAGTGATTGCGATTCACTCATGGACTGCATCGGTGCGTTGGGAATTGGAATGGGCTCGGATCGCGTGCCTCCGTAAGCTTGTTCAGACATGCTGTCGGGTACGACTCTCCCTTTCGGTGTTACCAAGATTGTGGTTACCACCTTGTCTTTGAATCGTCGCTCGATAGCCATCGTGCGAGTGTGCCCCGATCCGTAGGAAGAATCGTTATGAAGTAGGAAGAGATGATTCAATCTTACAAAATCTGTGCCGCTCATGTGCGACCGTGCTTTACGATCGATCGGTGCGTTGGCAAGTATTCTCGGCAAGCTTGGCGCCTCTGTAGTATGATCTTCCTCCGCAAGCAATGTATAATCATATGATTCCACGGGCGATCTTGAGAGTTGATCAACGTTTAGGGGTTCATTCGAATCATACTCAGGGGGTTGTGGTGTTACGGTGATTACATTGTTAAGGTTTCCATGTGAGTCCCGAGCAGTTGGATCCAAGGGGTTATGTCTGTTAAGTTGAAGAATTGAAGGGGAGGACAGAGCAGATGATAACAACACGGAAAGGTCAGAGTTTGCTCCCATGGCACGCGATATGGCGTATTTAGTAAGCGCCCCAAAATATGTGGACAAGAAAGGATTGTAGTATCTTACTTCCAGTTACCGTCAACAATGAACTTGTACTGAAAAGTACCTACAGGTAGCGCTAAAACAGTTGCGTACTCGGCAGGATGCGTTCTGCTCAACTGCGTCTTTCGGCTCCAATCGTCCCACGCGCCAGTTATGTAGACAGAGTAGCCGCCATTACTCCACTTGAATTCTGTGGGAACAATATGTTCGATACTACTGTTGCTCCGGTCATCGATATCAAGCGTAGAGTACGATTCTTGAGGAAGAGCATCATCAGTAGCGCTATGATGGCCTTCTGCATTCGAAAGTTCACTGGGACGTGATGCTGTTCCTCCCATACCGGCGTCGCCGAGTCCTCATCCGCGGGCGGGCTATGACGAGAACACAGCCTTCTCAAGACTGGAGCTTGTGGCGCTAACGGTTGACACAAAGTTCGTAGAAATCTCCCACCACTTACGAACGCGCCCTATAAATCGTGACGAGGACGGAAACTGCAAGTGACGGGCCGACCTGATACGTTCGGCAATCGTAAGGAACGTGCGATGAAGCACAATGGCGCAGCTGGGAGTGCGTAGTCAAATGTCTCCTCGTCGCAGTTATGGCTGTTTGGCCACAACCTCGGCAGAACTGTAGACATGGTCATCGAAGTGCCAGAGATGTGTTAAAAATTTTTTGGCTCTCGTGGAAGGATACTTTTTAATTAAAGCACGCATCTTCCTTTTGCCCGTGGTGCTCGTAAACTCAACGTGGCCACGCGTACGCGCCTTTCTCATGAGTCTTGATAAAAACTATGTAATAAAAACAGCTACGTGCGACGCCGTTAAAGGCCTCCATGCCATAACCAGATGTCTGCAACACATCTGTCTTCGTATCGTTACTTGTACGGCGAAGAGTTATTCCGTAACTTTCCACTAACCTTTACCCTCGTTACCCTTCTACGACAACACACGCGGTCTTGAGAATATCGCAACCGAAATAGACGAGAGCGTTGCCGGCGTATTGTAACTCGTAAGCGAAATATTATTGCTCTGTGCCAGTACGTTTAAAGAAGCACTCGAGCATATCTTTGATCTACCCAAGTGTCGTTCCTCGCCTCAGTCAAAGCGACGTCATTACAATGTACCTCATGAGAACAGAGACGGGCGCATACACGATACAGAAAATCAGCCCCTCTGGGAAGCCAACACAACCAGCGCATCCATGTATGTTCACCGCAGTCGCTCTCCCCTGCTCTCATACGCCGCGGCCAGTTCATCTTACCAACGCCAATGTCTATGCTTTTTCTACACAGGTCGATTCTCGCCTGACGACAAGTTTAGTCGACACCGAGTGACGCTGAAGAAACGATTCGGTAAGTTGAAACGGCAAGATATTTTAACGAAAGAGGAAAAGTGGTTCTGACTTCTGACGAATCGTTTGAACCACAAGGTTTACTCCCAATGCAACTCAAAGGGAAGCGCAAGACGAAAACTTAAATCACGTGGCTCAGTGACCACAACTGTCAGATGTTGCACTCAAGAGGTGTCGTGGAATGAACGTCGAACGACGCCCCGTCGGCAAGTGGCTTGCAGCGCTATTGTACCCTTTTTGCAGCTTGAAATCCTCATGATGCTGAATCTTATTCGTTAAGCGCTGGAAAATGATACGCATTGTCATATCGATGCAAGCAAGAATAATTTACTGTTTGTATCGGGTGCCTTACAATAGTAAAACAGTCTCTGTGCCTTCTGTGACGTGCCAGTGCCTTTCCGCAATGACTCTAGCTTTTGAACACTTGAACAACCATGTTCCCTGTTGTCCGTGACATATGAATACTATCATTTTCTCCCCAATCATGACCGCATGTGGAACCGTATAAACCTGTTTCAAAGTGCAGCTCTGTGACAAGTGATTCGGGATGGATGGAAAGATACTTCCCACCGCCGTTCGGGGTCCTACTTAGGATTCCGGGCCAAGTCCTGCGATAGGGAGTAGCTTGAATCAAGTTGATGTTAATCAAGTATGCAGTTGAGATAGTGCAGCACGCAGCCGCAAGATCGGAAATAAGCACTCACGCAAAAGGAACTACAGTTCATGCAAAGAACGAATGGCTTGCTTAAGACAGTTTTAGGATGATGGTGCGCCATCCGTTCTCTCTTGCTTCTCCTTAAGGTCCTTAATGGCAGCCTTGATAGCGTCCTCCGCCAGCATCGAGCAGTGCAGTTTGACCGGGGGTAGCTTGAGCTCCTTTGCTATGTCGCTGTTTTTAATATTCTTAGCGTCGTCGACATTTCTTCCCTTCACCCATTCTGTGGCTAACGAAGAAGATGCGATGGCAGAACCACACCCGAATGTCTTAAATGCTGAATCGACGATTTCGCCATCCTCATTGACTCGGATTTGAAGTTTCATGACATCGCCGCAGGCGGGGGCTCCAACCAGACCGGTGCCGACGTTCTTGTCTTCTTTGTCAAGGCTTCCCACATTTCTTTCGTTTTTGAAGGGAGAAGATGTTAGCCATTTCGTGGTTGCTGGATTACAGCAGCGGGTTATGACGCACCAACTTACCTCGGGTTCTCGTAGTGGTCGATTACTTTGTCGTGGTAACAACGACTGCGCTTGGCCAGTGCTCTGATAGCAGAAGTTTGACCCCTGTTCAGTGCGGTTGCAGTGGTCCTGATCATCTCTGGGTTTGTTCTAAAGGAGAGGCTCGCTGTATGGGTTTGAAAGACTGAAGATATTGAAGATTTTGAAGAGCGACTTGAGTGATACTTCCGTGTCGCCGGAACCAAGGCGCAGTCGTGCCACGGTTCACAACGAAACGAAACTGATTTCGTGACCCCGACCTGAGAACGTTACGTTTAGAAGCTGGACACAGTTTCTTTTTCCGATTCAAGACGCGTCAGCAGGGCGTGCAACGAATTTCAAGCAAGTGGCGCAAGAGATGGCCACTTGTGAAAGTGGCTGCACTGCCGCATGCGGGCTGCATCTTTGGCCGTTCTTTGTCCACGAACTGGGACGCAGACGGTAGAGAAGGGGAGAAGCGTACTGTAAGTAATTGCTTACAGCATGCAGAACTTTGAAGAACTTTTGTCAAAAATAATGATGTTGTTCATAAAAGTTTCGGTTCTTTTCCATGAGGGCCCTGGCAGGTGGTATGATGGGAAGTGCCGCTACCAAGGGTATAAGGATGCCTTTGCAGATAAGGTGGGAGGGCTGCGATGAGTTCTCGGGCTGAATGTGGCGGACTTGCTCACAGTATTGAAGGGATGCATCGCGGACAAAATATTTTGTCTTGTTGCCGGCGGCGACCACGCGTGGGCGGGGGCGTGCGCAGCGATCGCCTTGCGGGAGAAATATGAAGTTAATTCAACACGTGACAAGCTCCACGCGCAGCGGCTGCGGCGCAGCGGTGTTGTACGCCTAACCGGTCCACGGTGGCGCTGACTTAGGGCCCGCTGCGGCGTAACCGGTCCTAAACGCGGCGGCGATGGCCCTAAAGTGGCTTAATCTGGCTTAATGAACAGTCGTAGACAAAACGCTTTTGACGATTTTGGCCAAAATTACGTGCCCGTCGTTTCAGTCCGGCCCGCGGCGCAGTTTTGCGATTACTTCTGCGGCGGCGGCGCGCCAACTTTTCGAGCGGCGGCGGCGAAAAGCGCCAAAACAATGCTGGATTCCAGCAGCTGGAAGGAGAAAGCTGGCGGCGCCTACGCTCGTACCAGCGTTGAATTTGGTTTTCGCGCGAATCTTTCGCTCATTCGCGCGAGCCCTTCCGCCGACAGTAACTAGGCGTAGGTTGACACAGTGCTCAGACTCTCTTGTCTGGCAGCGTGACGCGGCGCTGTTCACCCTCGGAAAAAGACTCTTCGCTCAACGCTTTCTCATTGTTTGCGGCCATACTCAATTTGCATCGCTCACCCCAAAATCCTTCCGACATGACGGTGCCGTATGATGAAGGAGCCGCCTCTCCGCGCCGCGACGCGCCGCAAGAGAAAGAGGCCTACCCGAGGAAGGCCCATGACCGCGACCACCATCTTCACAACCATGAGCGCTCCGACCACCCGCGCCGCGACCACCAGAGCCGTCACTACGCCCGCGGATCGGACCACCACCGCTCACCGCAGCACCACCACCCCCCCGCCACCGACCACTTCCACTCCGAGCGCGACCAGCGCTCGCCAGACCCTCAGGTCCATCGCGACCGAGACCCCGAGCCCCCCCACTACGCCGATGACCGCCACTCCCCTCCCGGTCGCCCCGACGACGTCCAAGACCGGCAGCCGCACCCCGCCCATGGCCAGAACGGCAACCGAGGCCCTCCGGCTGAGAGTGACGCTGAAAGCGACCGCAACGAACGCCGCTTTGAGCCCGACTATAAGCCCGAGCCCCATGGACGCGAGGAGAGAGCTGACGGCCATGAGCAGCCGCCCGATGTCTCAGAATCTGCACACGACGCAGAGCAGCTACACCGATCACACTCACAGGGTGTACATCCCGACGAGACGCGGCCTGCAGAAAACGGCAACTCCGCTGACGATGCCCGCGTAGAAAGCGACAAACAAGCACAGCATGCCGAAGCTGCCGTTCAGCCAAATGCTGACGGTAATGCTCCCAACCTCATCAACTTGTTTGTGCGCAATGTCGCGAGGCACGTCGTGGAGGACCAGTTGGTCAACTTGTTTAGTAAGGTAAGGCCTTGGCTCGTGGAGCTCTGCAACCATTCACTTTTGTCTCACACAACTTCCTTCACCACAGTAATTACTAACATTGCTTCTTTGTGCCATGGGCATCACCACGCCCCTCACTGACATAATGACATACTTAGTTTGGCAAGGTTGATTCTGCGATTGTTGTGCGTGATCCTCTTTCAGGAGAGTGTCGTGGGTTCGGCTTCGTCAAGATGTATACAGAAGACGCAGCAAAAGCCGCCATGGAGAATCTGCGTGATTTCGAATTTGAAGGTCGTAAAATATCGGTGGAAAGAGCGAAGAGAAATGCACCGCATCAGAGAACGCCAGGAGCGTACATGGGTATTGATCGACGAATTCGAGACAGGTATGCTGGCATTAAACGTGCGCGAGAGTATGATTCAGGCTATGGCTACGGAGAGCCCTACATGAGAAGAGGCTCGTATAGAGGCAGATATGGAGAACCTTCGAGACATAGGTATGATGATCGTGGCTGGGATTCAAGACGCGATCACCGTCCCCTGTACGGACGCTCTCCGTATGATGAACGTGATCGGGTTAGAAGGAGGTATGATGAAGGTCCGCGCTATCCACCTCGTGACTTAGATCGGGACCAACGTTTTCGAGAGCGCCAGCCTCCAGTGCCAAGGGAATCGGCGGACGATTATATATGATGTAGAGAGTTTCAATCTTCGGAGTGTGTACGTTGCTCTCCAGATGCATGGGGATAAGGCAAGTTTCATCTAGAGGTCAACGCTTAAGTCTTATTAACGGGTATGGCGGAACAGAGCTTGTTAGGCTCTCTATTTACGAACGGCCGATTTTCTCAGTGATCGCTCATTATATCCTGGCAACACCAGACGACTGGTCAATTCTTACAGAATATCTTCAACTAATGATTCCTGCATCTCCCGCTTCCATCTATGTCATACACAAATAGACGTGGTAATCTTTGCGTGCAACATCAATTCTACATGAATCCAGTCCTTCGTGTGCTCTTCAAAAGATCGAGAAAGTCCCAACAAATGAATTCAACTAAGGCAGCTCCAAATGCGTACATAAACCACAGAGAAATTTCAGCGCCTCACAATACAGAGCTACTGTTGTTGGCACATTCCTCGAAAGGAATTCATTCATCTCTTCAATCGAAATCGATATGTGTTTCGGAGACGACAGAAAGCCAGACACAGTTTTCAAGAAGATGTGAAGAGAGATTAATGTGCAACACTTCGGCCCTCCAGCCGAACTCATTGCTTCTGAGAACTCTTCTGTTTTCTGTTTGTGTTAACCAATCTCCGAAGCGAGCAAACCATCCAGCTGTCAACAAAGAAGATGTCATGCAACCAGTTCTGCATTCTATGCGACGCTTGTTGCCCACGTTTACTTGTGTCGAAGTTTCTGTCGAGATTCTGTGAGCTCAAGGGTTTCTGCCTACATTTTTCCATCCCAAGCAGCCGTCGTCTTGAATCAAATATCAGGCGCAACACGAAGACCTTAGAGCCATTGTTCGAGATATCAATGACGACGTGTTGATGATAGAACCAACTCCTTTCACCTTAGCAGCTGCACACCGCCGCTGAGTATATTACCTTGTACATCATGAAACGGGGAGGTTATCAACCCCCTAAATCAGGTCAGGGCGAAACTAGAAGCGTACGAAAACCTGACACGACTTACCGATCTAACTTGTTCGCCTCTAACAAATGGCCTCATTGCCCTAAGAGGAAGGGTCGTGGTTCCCTTCTGCTCAAACGAAAGCAACCCACTGGAGGTGCTAATAATTTTCACCATTAGAACTGTGAATATCACCGCACACGCCAATCTACTTCGCATTGGAGTTTATGGAGAAAGACACGGCTGGATAACGTCACATTTCTGATGAGCTGCGAAAGCGCACAGGGAACGATTCATTCTTTTCTCTTAATGATTAAGGGATTGAGCATCTGTCAAGATCCGGTCGTTTTACAAGACGTATCTCCTGACGTGATCTACGCGTTGTATCAAAAATTATATGTTCAATTCACCTTGACCTGCCGCTTCGAATTGCAGCTTGAGGCCGCCACCAGGGCCAGGAACCAAGGAAGCAATGGTGTCTCCTTCCGCTTTTGGGGGTGCAGGCAACGTAGGGAGTCCTTCGATAAGCTCAAGGGATACGGACACGGAAGCGGTACTGAGGTTACCGTTGTACGAAATATCGATTATGGGGGCTTTGTTCTTGGTCTCCTTCGGGTAGTACAGGTCGGTAGCCGAAGCTGTGACTTCGGTCATCGCGAGTGAAACGCGGTCTAGTAAATAGTCGTTCTCAAAGACAATCTTGATTTCTGGTGCTTTGTACAGTCGATCCGCTGGAAAATACTGTTCATACAATGCGGGTGATGGACCTTCAGAATCGCTTGTAGTTGATACTGTAGTCTCTTCTTTTGCTTCTACAGCTTCCTCTTCCTTCTCTTCAGTGGGCATTGAGAAACCCTCGAAGAACTCTGTCTTATCCAAAGTAGCAAGAAGACCTGTCTTCTCTTCTTTCTTGGGCTTAAAATCAGCCTTGGGTTGGAATTTTTCTGGCACGTCTGGGAAGTCTTTCGTCATCCCATCTTCAACCCATGCCTTGTAAAATGCCTCTCCACCAGGCATTCCGCCGGTAAATACATTCTCTTTGAAACCGGTCTTGCCAACCGACGTCCACAAAGAATCGGGATCCTCCTTGACGGCCATTTTCACGCATGAAGTTCGTGTGACGCGCCGCTGATTTACGACATCACCTCTAAAGGCTGTCGTACGGAGCAGAGCATGCGGAGTGATCACAAAAGCCATAGCTGGTCAGTATCGGGAAGCTGTGAGCTGTTCTACCTGAGGCAGGTTAGGAGAACTATTGCTCAAGAGTTTCAGCACTGGGTTTTTCGAAGATGCAGCTTTGATGGAAGTGTTGCAGGATGCACGAAATGGGTTCAAGCCAAATCAACGGAGATGAGATATGTCGTGGAGAGGTGTGCAATGCGTGCGCTCGTGGTCTCTCTGATGAATCTGACAAGCATTCGGGCAAGAAGGGAAAGGTTTGAGATCGCTCCCGAAACCACTTGGCGTATGACGATTGGCGTGTGAGAATCTGGGGGTAAGAGCACGAGGGGTGATCAAAACTGTCTTTAAGGCGGTCAAGTTTTCTCAAAAATTTGAACATTTCCACGAAACTCGCCCACTGCTGGCTCATCATCGCCTGTGCTTTCTTTTGTTGATTGTCTCGGATCACCATCCATGCATCATCACGATCATCGTGGATGATGATCATCCGCAATGCTGCAAATGGAGCAGCTAATGACATCATCAAGCAAGCGCACCATTGTTACGCTTGCTTGGTCACTTTCAGGCCCTGAAGTTCTGGCGGGTTGTTTGAACTCCTGTGTAACTCAAGCGATGGATGCGGCTCTCTCAAAAGCATACCCCAGTCTTGTATGAACGAAAGACCGCTTTTTGCTCGGAAGTGGCAATAGGAAAAGGAGGAAATTGCAAAATAGTAGAACGTAGTTCAGTTGGGCTGATCATGATCGGCGAGATTTTGCTGTATTTAGACAAAGGGTCTTCTGAATCCCTCCATGAAAGTTTCCCAGTAACGGATGCAAGACATGTTTAACAACAAATGACACATTGTGTCTTCGCGTACATCACGGAGACGGCGGGAAGCGGCTCCAAGACATATCAGTGGAGGCGTGTCTGAAGGAGGCATTGGTATTTACCAAACAGCATGAAGTTTTCCAAGAGGCGGTGCACAGGCGGAAATGCTATTATGCGCAACGTTGCACCCACCTCAGGTGATATTGGATGGCGCTGGCAGTCTCGAGTCAGCAACCCTCGAGACCGATTAAACAACAACCTTTGAGCATAGACGTCTGCGGACAGGCACGTGCGGATTGCTCATACGGGCCAACTCAAACTGGTCCGCATGTAACGTGTACGGCGCTGAATGGTGAGCGCTACCAGCTTCGGCGCCGCCATGCGAACGCAGTGCCAACCGGGCCGTGGAACGTTGCAACGGAATGGCTAGCCAATGACCGTTTGGGTCAACATCCATCGATCCCTCTGCGACTGGGTTCCCACAGTGGCGTCCAGACCGAGCTCCCCAGCACCGTCCGCCGTAACCAGACACCAGGGGCAGCGCTTGCCGCCACACGCGTCCACGTTTGCAGGCTTTCCAGCATCAAGTTGGACCATGGCTCCCAGCTGTGGTCCGAAGCGCGTTAGTGCTGCTGCGCCGGGCCACTGCGCGAGCAATGCAACGACCCCCAAGCAATGTAAACATGGAGAGGCGTTTCATACGCAGCGCGTTGGTGCGCCTCCGACAAGGACACGGACGGACGACTATCTATGCAGAGATATCGTCGAACGTAACGCGTGTGAGTTCGACTGCGCTTCACCTGCTCAGCCTTCGTTTCCCTGTCACCCCCGCGCACTGCCCTTCGTCAGGAGACGTAGGCACTGCGTCCCCTTTTCTCCTGCCGTGTGCCCGGCGCTTCCTTTCGTTCACCTTCATTACGTCCTCTTTTCGCACTCCATTCCTCCATACACACTTGTTTCTATGCGCCTTCTTTCATCGTCTCGACTTCCTCGCTTCTTCCATCGTATTCGTTCATCCATCCGTGTCCATCGTAAACGCATGAGCGATTCCCCCGACGCGGCTAGCAAAGCCGCATCGGAAGCTGCTAAAGTAGCGACCTCTGCCGAAAATCCTCAAACCTTATCGTCCGCTTCAACCGACTTCGCCGCCATCGCACCCGATACCCCCGACCCCAAAACCTCCAACAAACCTTCCAACCCGACCGCCACTCTTAGCAGCGAGCTCGCAGCTGAAGCAGGTTGCGAATCTTTTGCCGAGCCATCCAACTCCGCATCCAGGACATTGTCATCCGATTCCGATGATGCCGACACCATTGTCGATGAGCCCCCTTCCAAGCAACCCATATCGCCTGTTTCATCTGCTAGTCGGCAACCCCCAACCCCTCCTCTTGATATCATTCATTCCGTTCCGAATACATCCCCAGTGCCCCCGCTCTCTCCAGTTAGTGATATCAACGCACACACCCCTCGCACTGGCGTGTTTTCGATCTTTTCTCCTCGTAATGGCAAGTCTATTTCACCACTGCGTCGTTTGTTTTCTCCACGTTGGTTTAGTGCGACCCCCGTTGAACGCAACACAGAATCTACCATTACAAATAACAGCCCACCACGAAGAATGAACGTCGTTTGTTCTTGCTTCGCTCGCCCACAGACAATAGACGAGTCCTTGCCAGATTATGACTATGTGGAACACATCAAAAGCCTCGAACCCACGTACGAACCAGAACCACCGCTCCTCCCCAGTCCAGCACCGCACGCAGAGGATCGTATATGCTTAGTACTTGACCTCGACGAGACGCTTGTTCATAGCAGCTTCACACCCTTACCCAATGCCGACTTCGAGGTTCCCTTGGATATGCAAGGAGAGATTCATACTGTGTACGTCAAAAAGCGCCCTGGAGTTGATAACTTTCTCAAAAAGGCTAGCGAATGGTTTGAGATTGTCATATTTACCGCTTCTCTGGCCTTGTACGCTAATCCGGTTGTTGATTTGCTTGATCCGCACAACCTCGTTGAGCTGAGACTGTACCGTGAGCACTGCGTGTTGATAGGAGGTTGTTATGTGAAGGACATTGCCAAGCTTGGTCGCGACTTGAAGAGAACGGTCATCATTGACAACAGCCCATTGAGTTACGTGCTTCAGCCAGAGAACGCTATCCCCATCTCCGCATTTTTCACGGATGACAACGACAGGGAACTTGACAAGACACTACTACTCCTTGAACAGGCTAGAGATCTTGAAGATGTCAGAAAGGCACTCACATAACCATATCTTCTCTACATTTGCACCGCCCTGGCTTGCAAAGATGGCTGGCATAGTTTACGCACCTTCTGCCTTTTCTTATACTGTAGACTTTCGTTTTGAATATGGGCATTTCGAGCGGAAGGAAATCCTTTTGCTATGTCATGTGTTCCTTGTACAGATAGCTTGTACTTCGAGGGCTCTTCTTACTGTTTTACTGATCAGATCCATCTCTGAGCCTCTTTTTAACTGTCTGGAAGCCTTACGTTCCTTTTCGTGATATTTTCACAAGCGAATGGGACTCTTAATAATCTGTTTTCATTCTCGCCCCAACCATGATTACTGGCAAGTGCATGAATACCGTGCGTGTATCGTATCCCTTTCTACGACCGCCTGGTTTGAGTGAGTGATATGCGGTATCTTCCCAAACTGATTGCCGAGTACATTTTGCTGTACCTTTACTTCAAAGAAAACTGCTCCCCTTCGTTGAGCTTGCGTGTTCATGTACGTTCTATGGTAGCCGTCCAGCAATTCATCCGCAGTGAACAGAACAGCCTGTGGGGAAACTACGTAATGAGCACCAGTGCGGGCCATCATGGCCCGCATCATGATGATCCAACTCAGTTCCGTAGTTCAGAATAGCATCTATGGCGAGATGCGTCACCCGGGAGGTGGGTGCTTCAGAGCATCTTTGACAGCTCTGTTCTAACCATGTCTCAGAATATCACAAATGCCTCGCCAGAGTTCTCATTCGATGAATTGCTTTTCCCCATGTACACTATTGGCAACGCAATCTTCTGAACAGACTTTGACGAAGCGAGCTAGTGTAGCTTAAGCGCTGCCCAATGCTCATTTGCTACAGGTGGAGCATCAAGATCAAGACTGTACACCCGGTAGGCTCTGTATTGTTCCAGACCGGTAGTGTCTGCTGTGAAACAGATGCCCAGCACCTTCGGGATATCTTGGCCGTTTACTCGGTACCTCTCTCAAAGGAAGTCCTAGTACTTCCAGATGGTTCACTACCTTTATCTGCTTGAGGGACACCCTCTCGCTCTCGATGGACAGACAGGTTTCGACAGCGACATCGGTTGCGTGTGCCCCGTTCAACAATTCAAACCCACGGGGTTTCTGATGGACAAAGCACCGTGACGACCACTCCCTGCTTCGCAAGCTCTCATCAGACAACTCCATATTTTCCTGTTGCACTGTTCTCCCCCTCTTCTTGTTGTCGACCTCGACAACTCAATGATCTGAACCCGCATCATCCTCCATGCAACTTGTAACTTCGGAAGCATGCTTCCGTCCTGCGATCGCCGGGATAGTAAGGAAAGCCGTAATACAAACTCGTTGGCAATCACTGTTGTAATTCCTGGAGTTCCTGAAGTTCTTTCGTTCCATCAGTGCGATTCAATAGTTGAAACGCCGACAACTCTGATACGTTAACAATTGTCACGTTAACAGGTTTGCCGAAGAATTTCAACGTCCTCGCTGATGAACAGTGGGGCCTTGGCTCCGCATTGCTATTGGTAACGACGGTAAGCACGGCCTTGTCAAGCTTTGGAATGTTAGCAACGCCATCACACGAACATTTATCGGTCATGAACTTTTCCAGGTTCTCCGTCTTCGTCAATTTTCACCGTTTTGGTGTCCTTTCCAATTGACATGGCGTTGTACCACGTCATACTGCTCGTTGCGAAGTCAATAATCGGAGAGTTACTTACAGTAGTACGATATATCTTCTCGGTCCATCGAAGCGATTCTTTGGTACGCTGTGCTATGATCACCCTTTGTCACATACTGAATCCCCGCTTGGCGCCCTTCCGTCTCACAAAGCCAGTCAAACGCAAATTCCTCAAAGTTTTCATTCCTTGATGTCACTATGCTTTTCTCCATATGGTTACGAAGCATAAATGTAGCAATGAGAGTGAGCTGGGATATAGGACGATGCCTCCATCGCTCATCTCATGTGCTGTGAGGCACTGTGTCTGGGCTCAAAAACTAAAGTCTTGATGACGCAGACACAGGATGCTTCGGAGGAATGGGGTGTACGTGCCAAGCATAGCTTTGTACAGATCGGAATCAGAGATCAATTCTGCAGCTTCTGTCGTACCTTGCAGACACTCTGCGATAGCACCTTCAAACAATTTTCGAGGCGAAGATAAGGCAAGGGATCGGCCCAACAAGCTCTATTTTCTTCTCGACTAATCTTCGCGTCCAGATTGTTCAGTTTGCAGTGTTGCCACGGATGCGGAGTTGCCGCGGGATCCCATGGCACTTTACTCATAGCAACCACCTCCTTCGTAGAAGGCGTCGACGTTACAATAAGAACAGCGTCCTCTTCCCAATTCCTAAAATGTTTGTCTGCATTATTCGAGACAAACTTGAGTACCCGGCACCTTCCCATCGAGGAATACGGCCCGTCTTCCGGAGGATCAATGACCGCTACCACGCGCGCATCAACCTGAAATCTTGTCTCGTCAAAGCTAAGGGACTTCGCGCTCTAGACCCGATATGTGCCGTCTTCTCTGGGTAAGAACAACAGCATTTCTCGCGATTTGTAGCCCACGTACAAGACATCTGCCCGTCGATGAAGAAGCACCTGTAACGCAGACATCATGGAGCCCCTCGTCTTCCCAATACCTGGCTGACCGGTCACTGCAACGGCATATCTGCCCTGCAGTGCGTCTTGTGCATGTTGCACAACACTCCTGCTCTCTTCACAATTATAGTGGCAGGAGAGGTTTCGTTACCGTCATGATCAAGGCTCATAACGTTATGCTGAACGTAAACGCCATTGCCAAGATGCTCGACACGACGTTTCTCTTCTTGTGGCGGGCTTGGATCATCCCTTGCAGCTAATGCACCTTGAAGTTCTTCGTGCAGATCCACGAGCCCAGGCGCAAGGTCGAGTCTTTCTTCCCGCATCCATTTCAATTCATCTAAAATCTCTTCGTCTTTCACAAAATTGAAGGCAACGTCCACGACGGCGTCCTCGAATGCCGGTAACCGTCTCACACCATAGTGTGCTCCCTGTTTCTCTCTCAAGTAGCGGAGTGTGGAAGTCGCATAAACGCTTCCCAGCGGGGATCCAGATTTTGCTTCACGAGCGCCTTGGTGGGAGTGGGATTTGAGGTGCAAGTAGTCTGTCCCTGCAGAAAGGCGCCAGTGCCTAGCAATTTCGAATATCGCTTTGCAGCGGCTCAAGATGAGAGCTGCGAAGCATCGCGTCGCGGCATGTTTGGCAGAGAGGCCCAGTCTTGATTGCTGCAGGAGGCACCACTGGTGCCGCACTAGTAGGCCGTATCGTCTGACGAACAGGGCCTCGTTGGATTTCAAAAAAATTTAGAATCTAACGATGTTCGCAGGTTCAAAAAATTCAAAAATTCTTCTGCTCCCCGTTCCTCCTGTATCTCACAGGACCTGTACGAACAAAATCAAGGTGCAACGGACCGTCAAAAGTTTTTTGTTTTCCTCGAGAAAGCTCAAAATTAACAAACCTCTCTCTCTGAGAAAGAAAAGTGTCTCTAACATAGACAACTCCTTTTGCAAGGGTAGTGTCATGTTACGGGGTGCCAAGCGAGCTAAAGAATAAGAAATAACCGAGCCCAAGCAATTCGTTTATCAGTTTTGTTCTCGCATAAGCACAGAGATTTACTACCTTCCTCGAAGGAAAGACAGCCAAAAACGAAGCCATCTCGGGTTACAGGACAAATGGGTTGAGGATAATCTTTTGGAAATCTCTCGTTCTGTTCGACCTTTCACGGTCAGACATGTTCGTGAATCAAGCTAGAGCAGTTCTGCCACGCGTTCGATAAACATGTTCTACCGGCTTTGAAGGGAATCCCTTCTGCTTCTCTTATATTAAGAACGATTTTTTCGTCCGTCCCTTCAGAGTCTTAATCTGTCACTATCAGCATGAACATGACGCTCAGAGGTGTGAAGATTGCAAATACAAGGGTAGCTTAACCCTTTTGACCCGTAATGAATTTATCGCTGTTGAGACAGCATTAAGGGGAACCAATTGAAATCAAGAACCATGGTTCAATCGGGTGGTTCAGACCTCTGCTAAGGTTGATTGAATTCCTGCCCGGTGCGCGTGTCAACCAATCCATTACAAACGAACAATCCAGCTTGCCTCTGCGCAAAGTACGACGTCTAGGTGCGGAATGCTGGTCGTCCACAACAACCCCTTGCGACGACAGGTCATTTGAGAAGTCTCTTTTCGTTCCTTGCTCATACCAAAGCCACAATGAGTAACAGCAACCCCGAAAGCCAACAGCACCTCCGCCACAACGATGCAATCGGCAAAGAGAGCCGCTTACAAGCCAGCGCATCTACCGTCGCTGAAACCTTACTCAGCAAGAAACCAGCGTTAGACGACTCACAAACACGGTACGTTCCTCCATACTTGACACAACCTAACGAAGATTTGGCGTGTGATCAGTGCGGCGGTGTAGTGCGAATCGCCCTATGGAAGGGTTTGGAGTAATGCCATTCATATGGTCGAAGTTAGTCCCCGGTCGGGCCCCTCGTATTATGACGAGCTATTTCTCGAGTTATCGCTAATTAGCCCATATTAGGGGTGTGCCTATAGAGGCTATAGCGCAGAGGCACAC
>JASCIV010000168.1:0-35511 GCA_030374735.1 Gracilaria caudata
GGGGGTGAGAGCGCGCGGGACGCGGGACGCGAGCGCGAGGTGGACCGCACCAGCGCGGCAGGTGCACAGCACAGTAATAAAATAGTGGGCAACAGGGGGCGTGCTGGACAGAGAACGCGAGCCGGCGTGGCGCGTGGCGTGGAGTGACTTGTCGCCAAGCGCATGCGCGCGTGCGAAGCGCAAAGCTTACAGCAGCACCTTCCTCCGGCGGCGCACGCACGGCGTGCATTGCTCACGCTGGCGCATTACACGCGCAACGTTGCGGTTGGGGCGGGCAAAAGAGCGCGGCACGCGTCGCTTCAGCAAGATATTTGGCGCCGACGCGCCACACGGCGGCTCGCTTGCGCGACGCCGATTGCTTCGGTGTTTATTATTATTACACGCACAAAGCGCAATCTTCCACCACTTGTGACGCACAGTGCCCTAGTAGCAGCCCGTCTACGCATGGCCCTGCGGCGCGTTGGGGTCCAACCACGCCTGTTCGCCGCCCGCGCCTCGCGCGCCGTCGCCTTCCGACTTCTCCTTCCGGTGCTTCCTGTACTTGTGCACCGCCAGCGCGCCCAGTCCCACTGCCACGGCGCCCGCGCCCACCTTGCCCGCCGTCTTGGCCTTGTCCGAGTGCAGGAAGCCCTCCCCCTTCGCTTCCTTCTCAGCGTCCACCACCGCCAGCGCCAGCGTCCCCGAACCGTTCACGATTTGGAAGTCGCCGTGCGCCTTGCCGCGCTCCACCACCGTAGACAGCAGCACGCCCGCAGAGCCCAGCGACGGCACGCCCTGCACGCCCGTGTCGAACACGAAGAACGTCAGGTACTTGGGCTCGGGGCGCCCGTCCGCCACCATCGACTTCTTGTGCGTGGCGAGGTCCAACTCGAACGTCTCATTCCATCGCGCCAAATTGCCCTCTGTCGTCGCCGCGCCCGTCTTGTGCAGCTCCTCCGAAATGTTGCCGTCGAAGCACACCACCACGAACGGGTAAACGCCGCCCAGTCCCGAACCGGACGTGATCTGAACCAGCAGTCGTTGCGGCGCCATCTCAAACTCAGGTGCGCTTGCAAACAGTTACGTTGGGATTCGAGCACACGATGCCGGGCCCGAGGTGAGCGTGAAAACGCGTCGCGCGCCGCGCCACCGTTTTTGTACACACCGTGCCACACGTCGCGCCGCGTCACAACAACGCAACACACTACACAAAACAGCCACGCGCCAGCCTTACAGTTTCGCCTGCTGTCAGCGCTGCACCTTCCTCCGCCGCACGCGCGCCGCGCATGTCGCGCCACGTGCGCGCCACGTTGCCACGCGCGGCGGCGTGTGTCTCAACTGCTGAGATCAAACCCGTGCATGCGCGCAGCTCGTCGCAGTCGCTTGCTCCAGTGTCGCGTTCTCGATGGCATGTGCTCCGCGATGACGACGCCCTCGCGAGCTCGTCCGCGCGCCTTCGTGCTGCACGCGTGCGCTGCCGGCGGCAGCGCGCGCAGGCGCACGCTGGTGGCCAGCTGTGAGCGCGCCAGCAGCAAGGCGCGTGCAGGCGCGCTCTCGGTGGCTGCCGCCGCCGCGTTGTGCGTGCTGCAACCGCACCATTGTCTCGCCTACGGATTGGTGCAGGGCCGACTGGACAAGTGTCGTGGCGATATGCCCTGTGTCAGCACCGCTTCAGTGGCGAATCCCAGCAAGTTTGGCGCCCCGTGGACTTATCGTCCGCAGACTGATGACGCCGACGTCGCTTGGCAGTCCTTGAAGCGTGCTTTGGAAACCAACAGCGATGGCGGACATATTGTGGAGAGCGTGGATGGCCCACAGCTCTATTATTTGAGGGCCGAGTTCCCGTCCTCGTTTCGCGGAACCGATGATGTGGAGTTTCGTTTGATTCGAGAGGAGGCGTTGGTTACCTATCGCAGCGCGTCCCGAGAGGCCATCTTTTTGTACCCCTTGCAGACTCCTATTAACACTGACAAGAATAGGACCAGGCTGTTGGACATTAGAAAGGCGCTTGGATGGGACGAATTTGCTGGCTTTAATGTGTTTGGTATAGATCAATAGTCTTCGTCACAACAATTTTGATCGCGTCTTCGGCATTCATTTTTTTGTTGCTAAACTTCACAGCCATGTCGACGCCAAGTTGGCACTTGCACCATTAGTGCCACCATCGACAAACTGTTTTCCAGCTCATACACCCGCCCAACTTCCAACGTCCTTTCTGCGCGCTTTGAGGAATGATTGACCGATACGGAAAAGTATGCGGCTCGTTTGTTCCTAATGAAACATGAGTTGTAATTGCCACACACTTGATTGTGAGGCTTCTTGTTCGCCACTGGCGTGGAGTATCTACCCTCAACGTCACTCATCCTTTCCCTCTCCACAGCTTTGAGCCCATCAAGTTTAGACAATGTGGAGGATGCTGTGTATATGCCGAACGCCGCGCAGCCACTTGAGCCAAAAAGCAGAGCACTGCATCTTCAATTGTCTTGTGATATGCTCTAAGTGTAGCGTACCACAAGCTGTAACAAGCTTTATCAAGAACCCCTTCTTCCTCAGTCTGAGTGTATTTGGTAGCAAGTGGATTCACTCATACATCCGATGAGCGTCAGCGAGCTCCATTTCTATCTTTTGCGTAGTCTCCATGCGGACAAGTCTTCCGCGAGCCCCTTTCGATTGCGATTATATTGTGTACTCCCTCTACCGCTCTGACCGAACATCAACTGCCATCTTAGCTTGTTGCTTCGCAACGGTCACAACAGCCGACTCAGACCCTCCCCCACTTCAGGATGACTTGAACTCACTTCTGACTTGTAATGCAATAACAACCTATCAAAGGGAGACGAACAAACGAATGACATCTTATTCGAATGCGTCAAAAGGCCTCAGCTAGATATCCGAGTGTGGCATGTATCTCTGTACTGAGACCCGATTTGTGGGGTGCCTTACAATTTTTTTGTAAGGACAAGGGAGTACGACGGTACTTTGTGCATGACATGATGTTGTCGTCGCGCGGGGAACGAAACCGAGGGACGTCGTTCGTGATTATCTTTAGCCATGTTGCCTGAAAGTTAAGCGTCAATCGCTCCAACGACTCTTTTGCTCGAGGCCTCTTCGTCACCTAGGCAGCTTGGGGCCCACCAACATCACTTTGGAACAATCTTTAGTTCTGCCTCTCAACGCGCAGCGAGATTCCCCCACGTCATCAGCAAAGTAAACAAATTGTAGTGAAAACTGCTGCAAATATCGAGGTGTTTGTTGGCTTGGAGCACAACCGTTGTACACTGTCTCCAAGCGCTTCCAGTGCAACTTAACTTCAAAGAACCATCCGGACAAGCTGCCTGAACAACCAAGGCATGCTTTGCGGCAAACTGAGAGAAATGATGAAATCACGAAGGATGCGCATGTCATACAGCGAGTTGCCGAGTCCGCTAAATGCAAGAATTACCGTACCACCCTTGTATTTAGGCAAGGGAAGTGTACATGACATGTAAAACATTGTTTTGGTAGTTAAGTTCTTTCGATCGTGAAAGTAGACTGGGTTTTATTATTGTAAACAAGTCTACTACCGCCTTCCTCTCTCACGTCGAAATTCCATTCTCATTCGAGCCAAAATACCCATAGATCCAGAGGCCGAAGGTGTGGATGCTCTTCTCCTTTGCCCTTCCATTCTGACCATTCTTGTCTTCCCCATCCGCCTTTTCTCGCGGTCCTCATGTGCCTTGTTGTAGCCTAATCGCAGTCGTTTTGTCGCTCGTTCGAGACGGCCGTGCTCTTGCCTGACACGGAGCTCGTAGAGAGCTCTCCACCAATTTACACCATCTGGTAGCTCCTTCTCTTCATACTTTGAAACACAAAGTCGCGCCCATACTGCATCTAGTACATCCACGCGAGAGGGATTCAACTCCTCCAAGCGCTTGAGCAAGTCTGGAGAGACTGCATCGCAAGATAAAATGTCATACACAAACTCATCTGGTAGGGTCGAAAGGTCTAAGAAATGGCCTCCTGTGGTGTAAATGCGAGCCGCATTGACTGCAAGAGCAGAGAGCCTGGGTGCTCCGTGTAGCATTTCGACATCTCGTGTGTTTGCGAAATTTTCAACAACATCCTCATATCGCCTGGGAGGGTACGCAAACCCTTTTCGAGACTGTTCAACAGATTGCGCATTGCGCTTCACTGGATGCTCTTTAGAAGCACGCTTATCTGGTGATGACGGTTCTCTGACCCTTTTTTTCCTGGTCGTCATATCTAGTTCCGGGTCGCATGAAAGCGACCTTGGCCTTCTCTGTATCGGCAGTGGATTCTGGCGAGAAACCCTATCAAGAGCTCGTTCGCGGGAGCGAGGAGGCGGAAAAAGACACATATGGCCGAACAATTCCTCGTCATCGACCTCTCGACCGTGGCCATGGAGGAGCTTTGAAGTTTGTCGTCGAGGTGTACGTCCGGCCATTCGAAAGCGCCAAGATGGGACGACGGTTGAAGGAGATAGGGGGGGATAGTAGGCCTGACGTGTCACAAGTTCCCATGGTTGCGGAGAAGGGCAGAGAACGCATGGCGGAAGAACGCTCCGCAGCTGTCCCAAAGGCTTCAGCGATGCAGAGCCATGCTAAATACGCAAATTTGGGCACTTGAAAATGCGCTTTTTCGGAGTCGGCAGGCCTCATTTGATTAATCGAGTCTATCCACTTGTGTCGTACTCACGGAAAGTTGGATAGGTTCGTTCTACAAACGTACAGACAGTACGAAGGTACAAGGGTAGCGAACGCTACCGTCGTACAGCGGTGGCATTACGTTCGTACCTTCGCCTCTTCAGAATGTAGGCTCTCGTCTACACACTTAACACGCAACCCGCTTAACGAGTTAAGCTTGTCGCGGGGGTGGCGTCGAATGGGCAAGCTCTCGAGTCCATTCCATTCCTGTTCATGCACCGTTTGGCAATTCCATACATTTAATGTTTATCATTCTTAGAGATCGGTGATCGAATACTTTCGATTTGCAGTGCTACTACAAATGCAGTCGATGGGCACATTGTTGTTAATGATCGTTAGTATCCTATGTTCTATACACAAGCAGTTTGATCTGCTTCGCGCGAAGTGTCGGGTAGCAGAGTCTCAAGTCACTCTTCCAAATGATTTGACGATCACCGGATTCAGTACTCTACAGAAACGCTCCCAGGTCGAATTCAATCGCCGAATACGGACAACTATGTGAGAGGTTCTCGAAAACTTCTGGATGCACCCAGCCAATTGCCCCAATTGGCTTGCCGCCGCGGATTATGTCCATAGACCATCCTCAATCCGTCACAAGAACCAAAGTTCTCTGCGTAGAGAGTCTAACCCATGTGAGCACTTGAATGCATCTCTCCTAAGCCAAGTCCTCCCTCCGGCAGCTTTTTGGAGGGGGATGTTCAAGATAGACCTTACCTGGCAGTACGTCTCAAACGACAGGCTTCTCATATTCAGCACACGAAGCCACGACCCAGCTTATACCAACCGCAGAATGTCTCTCTATTGCAGCATCTGTAGCGTTACTGCCTCCTGTTCAGAGAAACGTATTGACCCAAGGCTGGATATTGAACCCGCGGGAAAGCCGAGAGCTCGAGTACAGCTCAAGTCTGTTTCTCTGATGTCAGCGTGGAAGTACTGGAGGAGGTCAGAACCAAGTTCCTACGTTTATAAGCCTTCTGTATGACTTCTGACGCGAAAAATGCTGCCAATCCTGTTAGAGCACCTGCGAGATGAATAACATGGTTTTGTCTTGGTGACCAATTTGCTCCTTGTATAGCCCCATCTCGCAGATAAACTCCAATTCCGTATGCTTCACGTGCGATGATGGCAGTATACAACAAATTCGTCACTTCAGGACGCAACCATCCCGATCCCTTGTTCTTCGCACACCAACTGAAGTAAAATAGCGCGAATATCCCTCCGCTGGACCCTATGGTTCTCGTTCTGTACCGCGCCGCAAGAAGATAACGGCTCACTAGTAGGGACACAGCTCCACCAATAATTCCGCCTCCAAAATACAGAGCAGCGATTTCCCACACGTTGAGAAAGTGAGAGCTGAGGTCGATGGCAATGAAGCTTGCCAGCGAGTTGGCGACGAGGTGCCAAATGCTAGCATGACAAAACATATATGTGAGCAATACATACTGCCGCCCACTTCTGATATGAGCCAAAGTTAAAAGGAAATGGGTCCCCAAGAAATTAATGACTTTCTGATTCGGCACTGAGGCACTCGTTAAGTATCTGCCAAACATGGAAGCGGCATAAATGGCAACATAGGAACCCACCAAGCTGTAACAAAAAGCTCTCACTCTCGGTTCCGCATCTTCAACAATCCTTATATCGCTGATCCTGTCCATCAACCGTAGTATTCTGTGTTCTTCATATCGTTCCTCTCCGCCCCCAATTTCATCTTCAGTAGCGCTCTCGTCATCGTTCTCGTCGTCGCACTTCAATTCAAGTCGAGGGTTTTCTAGGGTTGTGTTTGCGCGATCTTCAGCAAAACAAGTACGTGGAGAGCGGGGATCCGCACTGACTAAAGCTGTAGCCCAAAGTGAGGCATGCGGAGCATGATAGCGCCAATTACTAGACGGTAAAGGCTTTTTGGCACTGGGAAGCTTCAGGGATTGAACTGCCAACAACGAGTAAACGCGGCGGAGGTTTCCTCTCATGATCGCCCTCATATGGAACATTGTGCTGTGTCGAAAATACAACCCGCTGAAGATTTCTCAACAGACAAGGGCTTCGTGGAGGAGGGTAGCAGGCCCATGTGAAAACATAGACGTTACTGTTTCCATTCCAAAACTTCCAAATGTAGCGTTATGCTATTGTTTACAAATTCTATGATTACGGAAACAACATACCAACTTGGTATTACCAAGGCCACTTCCACAGCGCACCATGGCATTCTAAATCTCTTCCTTCACAGTTACTGATACATTCTGAACTGGAGTACTAAGCACTTTTCGTACAACACGAATGAAACTTCGAAGTTCAGAACGAGTGGAGACTTTTTTGCATTCTTCAGCAGACATGAATCGATTGTAAAACCATAAGAGAGCTTCAACGGGCTGTAAGTGCCTGATGAGATTGTACACTTCGGTCGTTCTTTCAGAAGTCTCGTATTCTGACCACAAGGTGAAATATGACTGTAGATCTTCTTCTCTTGCTTCACACACAATCGCAAGATTGAGTGCGTCGAGAAAAGGGAACGAAATGCATGTTGAACTGAAGTCAATGAAGCCAATATCGTCATGAGAACTGTGGATGACGTTAACAGGGTTCAAATCACCGTGAACAAGCGTCATTGGGATTTTGTATCCTAATAGTAGCTCCCACACTCTTGTCGAGAACGATATGAGCAACTCTTTGAATCTGGCTTCGTCTAAACTCAGTTCGTCTCCCGCTTCAGCAACTACTTCTGAAACTATATGGCACCATTCAGCATTAGAAACCATCTCCCGCAACATGCCTTTAAACATCTCTCCGTTCTTTACTTCCATACCGAATTCATGAAGCTTGTTAGTCAACGGAATTGATTGTTTCTGAATCGTTCCCCATTTTTGCAGGACCCGTGCAAATAGATCGCGATTGGCACTCCCGGAGCAACTATCTTCAGGAAGCATTGGGCCCTTGTCGTGCATGAGCATCCATTTTTTGTCCAAGCTCACCTCGATTGGACTCCTGAAGTGTTCCTGCAGGAATTCGGATAGTAGCAATGAGTTGCGAATTTCGTCCCTGACAGCACTGGGTCCAATGTGTTTGAAATAAACTACAGAATCGTCAGTATTTTCAGCACGAAGTACGCATCCTTCAGCTTTGCTGGTAACCTGTTCAATACGCTTGACATCCAAGCCATGATGAGCAGCTACGCTTCGAATCCATGTAGAAGCCTCCGTGAACCATCCTCGACGCGAATACGGATGGAGACTCTCGTTAGGCAACAGACCCATTTGCTGATACTGCTCAAGAAACGTGATGATTGATGAGTTTGTTGGATTGACAACAATAAGAGAAGCTTCTTCTTTGGGTATCCAAAGGAAACCTTCTGGTGCTGTTAGAGGCCCTTCTGACTGAATTTCGAAGATAAGCAGTTTTGTCACATAATCGCCATCCCACTCATTATCATCTTTCTGTCCAGAGGGGTGCTCGTAAACCTCGCACTCCGTTTGCATAAGAATCAAGTGGTAGGCATCATGAACAAGATTTTGCGCTTTAGCACAAAGGGTGTTGAGGTAAACTTCGCTATCATCGTGCACGATTGTTGGAAGTTCCTTTGTGCAGTGCGTGAGAACAGCCTCGTTATACGGATGTAAGATCAATACGAAGTACGTGTGAGACATATTTCAAATAGCCCGCGGTGAATCCAAGCGCTCTCCCGATTGCCGTGTAAGACTGTACCCTCGTACAGTACTGTTGTGAGACGAACAGCCGGCGTGTTGGACACCATCATGATGATGGTATTCGTGGGATCGCTTCAGACCGGATACCGGATTAAGGTGGCACGATACAGTCACTGCTATCCGTCAAGAACTGTACGCATCCAGGTCCTGGTATGCAAACAGGACCTGCTTCTGCATGTACCACGTTGGCCACTCAAGAAGCCATGAGCAGCGTCCTTACGACCCAACCCTCATCAATGGGCGAGATCATCTCGCCCATGATGATCAGGTGCAAGAACCAGTCCGTAGCCTTTCAACGTCATCCAACCCCAGTGTAGTCCCCCCGAGAAGACCCCTGGAAAAGCCCCGTCCAGTGGCCCTATTCTTTCGTAGCGTTCCCTTCTTACAAGGGTGGTGTCTTACTGGTTACACACTGCACATACAAAGTGAGCCAAATAAATTTGCCATACGCTCTAGCGATCCTCGTGGGTACGACGGTAGAACTCTACCACTGGGCACCTGGTACCAGACGGAGAAACGCTCTCTTCGTAGAGAAATGCCAGCGTAGATCTAAAAAAGAAAAAGAAACGTTCGCTCAGTATAGTTAAGAGTCAAAACCTTTTCCGATTACTTCGTGATGATTTCATTCAAATCGGGTTTTTATCAATCAGCTGGAGGATTAAACATATTCTTCTCGACGCTGCAAACGGGCTGTATGTGACATCTCAGCATGAACTGGTCCACATCGTTAACAATGCATCACAGTTTCCGGTTTCCACCTAGCTCTGATATCAAGAAGATGCACCCTTCACAAGCACTGAAACGTGGTCCGAAATGGTCTGTCCTTACATCTGCGACCCATCATCATGTACTAGCTATCCACCTCACCAAAGCACAGACATATGTTTGGTTGCTCCCTAATTTGATTCTCTTTGATCAAGTCTCCGTTTTCCTCACGCGAAGAGTTCCATCGCGACTCAATTGACCCTATTCTAAGCTAGAAACCGTCAGTCAGTACGGGATCCCTACCATGCTAACTTCGTACTTTGATCCTATATATCATTCCCTGAAGGGGGGTATCGAACTTCGGAGGGTAAAGAGTCTTTTACTAAAGACAACTGTTGCCAAAAAAATCCAGAATACGGAATTACTTCAATATATCTTGTCTACGATAAACTATGGTAGACAGAAACATTTCTGGAAATGTGCGAACCTGGTGTGCGCAAGTACACTTGGTGAATCATGGCATAGAATGATCCCTACTGACTGCTACCATGGTGACTTGCAATGAGGCTTTTCGAACGTGTTCCACACACGTTTCTTGCAGCCCCAAGCTGACGTGTGATATTCTGGCGTTTCTTCAAAGCCTGGCGTCATTTATCATGATAAAGACTGGAAGCTCTAACCCGCTCCGCATCGAGCTCAAGAAAATGCGCATAGCTAGAATAAACTGGTCGCCAATTAAGAACGTGATTGGACCAACTTCCATCAATACGCCTCTCAAAGTACGGTTCTTCATTCACGAACTCCCGTGGTACAACATCTTTGTACACAGGATGCTGCAACAAACAATCCAAAACCTGACGTCGAGTTGGAGTTTCGGGAGCTCCAATCAATAGCACTGGTCTCTCAGGCACTCTCGGTAGGCATAATGCGCGTACCACTGCGGAGGCGGCATCATCATAGTGCACGACGTTCATCTTCGCTTTCTCGTTACCTGATGCGATATTGTTCTCGCTCCAGTAGATATGTGGGCCTCTTTCGAGAGAGTAGAGTCCCGTAAAACGTATAACCAACGAAATGTCGAATTGCAAAGCTGACTCTTCGGCATGACGTAGGATGGCGGTTTTTTCTTGGTCGCCGGTTGGAGTCTTTTCCGTCACAGATTTTGCACTGCCGTACACAGATGTGGATGACGTGAACACAAATTTTTGCTTAGCACGGTTTGCAGCTGCCTCTACAAGCTTGCCATAGTTTACAACTTTGCGCGGCGGAACGCAAAATACGACATTCGGAAACTGCGTTGTTGAAGAAGAGTCAGCTAATACGGGAGATATGCCGATATCGCGCAGAGTGGAATGAGAAGAGTCGGTCTTTGTCTCACCAACGATTGTAGCATCTGTATGAAGTTTTCGCCACTGTTGCGCTATGCGACAGCCCAGGTGGCCCGCACCGACGATGAGTAGATCATTTGGTGAGGGGACATAGCACGTATCCATTGATGTGGTGAGAAGGATCAGTATTGAGCAAACAATCGTGCCGGAGTCTGTTTTGAATTAAATGCGCACCTCGCACCTTCATAGATACTGCATATCATATGCAGGACGCAGGCTCGGCCCATGAGATGCGGATGCTCGTCTCCACCGCGATTTGTTCTGGCTAGCGACGTCAGCTTCGAAAGTTTGTGGCTGCTGGCGATGACCGTCCGTCTGGGATGGTGCACACCGTCCATCGGTGATGAGCGTACGTAGTACGGTGGACGAATCACCATCGTTTGTTTGAAGTCACGTGAACGGAATAAGATATGAAAACAGGTCTGCGGTCGGGTTTGCATCAATGCGTGGTGGACTGTCTGAATCTACAGCGGCGCGCAAATTTCGCGAAGATCACCATTATCATTATCATGGTGATGATGATGATTGTTGGTGTGCTTGAAAGCAATGCGCCCAGCAAATGCTCGAATCTTTCACGATGGCACGGTACTGAAATCACTTCGATTGCAGCAGAGAGTGATAATCAAGTTCCTGCGTGACACAGTTGAGCAATGGGTCCATCCCAAAAGGGCAAAACCACAATTGGCAACCAGTGGCTCGACTAGGCACCGTTTGTGCTATCGGCGGCGCATGTGTAGGATGATGCATTTGCGGCTAAGGTGAGAACGCAGATACACTCCATGTGTACAAGGGTAGCAGCAGGGGAGCGCTTTGGACAAGCTGCGAAACGTGCAAACTTTGCACTGCAAAGGTACTCAACGAGCTTTTGACATGCAGACGAAAATAGCTGTGAAGTTTACAAGGGTTGTGTTGTTGCACGGTGACATCTCATCAGCACCAGCTCCAGATGTGGTAATAATATTATGGGTGAGCTCGCACGCCAAGTGCAGCTCTACCATTGGCGTTTGGCGTGGCGTTTACCTTCGTAGTACAGAATCGCTCCCATCTCTTCGTGAACGTAACCAAGTCTTTGCCCCAAGCAAGGGCACATGTATGCCGCGCAACAACGCCGCGCGGGAACATGAAAATTACGAAGGTAGCTTGCTTCAAAGCTACAGCTGTAGTGTTAGACACTGTTACCTCTACGCCACTTTCTTCTTCGCTTTCCCGTCTCATTAATATTACGCTCTATCAATGCCCACCTCTATCCCACTGCTCTTCGCCTCCTTCCCGTCTCGACATGCTCCTATGTTACTCACGTCCGCAGACTGTGCCCTCACCGACTTCCCCGCCAGAAGTATTCTCTCACAATGTCCTCCTATTTCCACCGTGAAGACGATCGCACCCGCGGTCTTCCTTCCCCCTATCTCGTCTTTGGCGAGGCTTTACAGTCCATCGCCCTAGGAATCCTAGAACGCGGGGACACAAATGCCAGCTTCTCCACCCGTGCTGTCGGTCTAACCATCCTCGCTCTTCTACTCATTCTCGGTTCTCTCATGGCCTCCTTCGCCTCTTCGTTATCCGAGACGCTCGTCGGGTCTGCTCTTACTGTCCCGGTTGTCCGCGCGGATCTCGTGTTCACCATGATCTCACGTATAGTCCTCGTCTCCCTCTGGTCCGGTAAACTCCGCCCAACAAAGCTCCTCTACGCAAATGAAGTTTACCCTCTGCAAGCGGCGGCCATTATTTGGAATGACTGTAGACCCATAAAAGCAATCCGACGCAATGAAGACGGTCATTCCACTATCATAGATATTCTTTCCTCTCAGCTTCAACTGTGGAAGCCAACAAGACTCGATTCCATTCTGTCTCGCGTTTCCAAGTTACTCGTGTACGTAATTTTGTGTCTGCTTCAGCGCCTCTTTCTCGCCGTCGAAGTCGTTCTTTTTATCCTCCTTCGTCTCTTTGTTTACAGAAATGTTACCAATTATACTCTCGCACCGGTACAGGGACGTCGAATTTGCGCAGTTGGCCATGTTGCTCTCATAACCGACGACCAGCTTACCTTCATTCAAGAGTTCACAATGCGTGGTGATGTGTCCACGGAACACAAGCTGGAGGCCAGACGAGTGTTGCTTCGTTCCGTTCATGTGGCCAACCTGTTTTCTCAAGGCGGATATAACCGTCTACCAGAGCATGCATGCGGAGATCATGCGATGAGCGAATACTTCCAACTCGTCCAAGACAACTCCCTTATCAAAGACTCCCTCTCAAGAGTCATGGACATCAATGTTCTCCCACATCTGCAGGGTGGGAACAAGCTCAAACGCGGTGCTGCAGTTCCACGCCAGATCATGTGGGCACGCATTGTGGCCGCAAGTAAGCTCGGGTTGCAAGGACGTAATCGCTGGCGAGGCCCTATAGTCACAGCCTTGTTCACCGTGGCGCACAAGAACCACGCCCTGTGGGAACCATACGTGAATCAAACGCCGTTACACAGGCATGTTTATACTGTTTCCAGACGATGGTTCATCGACTGGATTATGTTTCTGTGGTGGGAGGTACAAATCCCGAATGAGCTTGTCCACGACCCTGTCACGTTTTTCACCCGTGTACGCTCAGTCATGGAGGAAAACCTTGTTCATAACACAATCTCGTTACCGTATGCAATTGGTGAGATGGCCGTGAGCTTTCCGCGAGGTCGGGAAGTGCAAGTAATGCTTTCGAGGTTATTGGGTGACGATTGGGAAGAGTGGTTTCAGAATCAGCAAACGTTAGCGGGAAAACCTCTCAGCGAGACCATGAGAGATTCGCTCATGTGGAAATGCTATCAACAACCAGTAACTAGTGATGTGACCGTGGATCCAACGCTGTATGATGAAAAGCAGCTAAGTTCTGTGATTGAAGGGTCACCTTCAGCTGCATCGCAAGACCAGGTTATTACAATCATTGCAAAGCGCATCATGGATGTTGTGATTGAGCGCGTCAGACAGAAGTGGCTCAAACTACCAAATCATTTGTTGGATCCTATAGAAGAAAAATTGAAAGTGCAGCACAGCAGGTCAGATGATGTTGAGAAGGTTTGATCCTCACAGCGTTCCGACTTTCAAAGACAAAATATTTTGTTGCTGGTGACAAAGGTTGCTTGGTATTGCTTGCATGTTGCAACCGATTGCACAATCCAATCAATGTACGACGGTACCTGTGGCGCATTTCATTATGAAATGAAACGGCATTCCGTTTGTATACAGAGTTTGCATGCAACAGGTCTATATTACCCTTAACTTTTCTTTGAGAATGATTTTAGTAATGGACCGCAGGAGTTTCACGAAAGGAATCATTGCAATAGCGCGGGCGCCGCACAGCCCTTGAAGAGCATCATGCTTGATCGTCACCGCGCTTCTATCTGGAAATACGGCAACGTTTACGTTGGTTCTGCTGTTCCCATCTCATTACCCACCCCGTTTTTAAATGCTTGACATTCCGGACGGTCATGCTCGGCAGACGCAGACCAGTGTACATAAGAAGAAGAGACCATAGCCGAACAGTGCAGACGCATTATCCTTCAGGTTTCGAGAAAGCATCATTAGACACAACTATGTGGCTGTTCTGACAAACGTTAAACGACGAGTGGTCAAAATAAACCATTCTTCCATCATCCTATTTCTCACTGACTTGCATTTGAGAGCACTGCACCGTCGCATACGAGCTGCATCAGTCCACAAGAGCGTGCTTCTCTCTCATGGATGCCCCATCTGTACTGCGTGAAATATTCTCCGTCAGACGAACGATCGGCGCGGTCACACAGTCGGTGGCCCTTGCCGTCGTTGATCGTGGCGATGTCAATACAAGCTACTTGACCAGAGCGATCGGGACGTTGATGGCAGTATTACTCTTTCTCCTCGGATCTGTGCTCGCAGCTTCACCTCCCTACTCTGTGTTTCTTTTGCTCGTTCCCATCATTCGTATAGAAAATGTGTTGCAGTTATTCTCTCGCCTCTTTCGTCGACTACTTTGGGCTCATCGACTCACACCAAGGCTTCTTTATCATAATGAAGTCTTTCCTCTGCAAGCTGCAGCCATGATATGGAACGACTGCCAGCCTATCATACCGGCCTCGTCTCGCGAAGACGAAAGCACAATCTTTCTCGATTGGTCCCGGACGCAGCTCAACTTATGGCGTCCTACTTCTTGGGACAGCAATATCATTCGTCTCCTGAAATATCCGGTATACGTCGTCTTTCGTCTCATCATGAACTCTTTTGGTACAGTTGAATCTGTATTGTTCCGTGCGTGGCGTTTTCTCTTCCTTGCCGGTGAGGTAAACAGAGTTCCCGTGCAAATCAATGGGGAGAGACCAACCGTAATTGGTCACACACCGCTCCTTTCAGATCATCAGCTTAGATGGATTCAGCGCGAATTCATGCGGAGTAATGACCTTCCAGAGAATAGAGAAGCCCTTCGCGTTACGATCCGAGCCACACATGGTGCAAACCTGCTCACACACTTCGGGTTTACGCGACTGCACGAGCATGGGCCGGGGGACCACGCCATGAGCCAGTACTACGCCGCGCTCAACGGGCAGACTGTCGTCAAGAAATTGCTCTCTTTGTACGATCAACTGGAGATTTGCCCCAAACTGCATAACGGAAACAAGACGGTGCGTGGTGAACCGATACCGAGACAAGTGCTTTGGGCACGACTTGTAGTGGGGAGCTATCGTGGGCTTCGAGGGGAAGGCCAGTGGCGCCAACCAATTGCTGTTGCACTTTTTAGCATGGCGCAAGAAAACGTTGCCAGGCTCGGCGACGGCACGTCAAGAACAGCATTGCTGCGACATGCTTACACGGTGACGAGACGATGGTTCGTTGACTGGATGATGTACATCTGGTGGGATGTTGAGATCGCTGTTGACATGGTGGATGAGCCAGACACACTGTTTGAGCGCTTGCAACAACTCCTGACTCGGAACATGATTCACAACACAATGTCTCTCTCTCATGCTATTGGGGAGCTTGCAATTTCGGAGGACAAACAAGACGATGTCAGTACAATGCTCGCGCTCAGTCTCGGCGAGAATTGGGAGGTATGGTTTGAGCAAAGTGCAGTGGCGTCGGGTCAAATGCTTCGTGATGCAATGGTTGAGAGCGGGACTTGGAAATGCGTGGGGCGTCAAGCTCTTCCAGCAATATCAGTGGAATCTTCTTTGTATGAGACAAAGTCTCTACAAGAGGTGATGTCTGACAATGAACAGGGCGATGCCGCAGAGCAAGCAAGAGCTAAACTTGCATCCCGCATCGTTGAAACGTTGAGCACCAGACTGCGTCAGTTCTGGGAGCAACAACCATCGAGAAACATAGAATCACTTGATGTTTTAAACCCTGGGAATTATTAATATGATCCCGGACTGAGTGAATATTAGAACGAATCAATGTTTCTCCATGGGGTATCATACTGAAGTCCTCTTCGGAAAATTGAAATCCATTCGGAAGTATCCTTAACACATTGAGTTTTCCTACATAACATACTAATTCTGTACAAGGGTACGGCAGATGTCTCGAAGCTGAAACCGAGATTGTCTTCAGTTTTTGTGTTGATCTGTACCACAATTTGTGCTCTATTTCATTT
Organism: Gracilaria caudata; assembly: GCA_030374735.1. Lineage (NCBI taxonomy): Eukaryota > Rhodophyta > Florideophyceae > Gracilariales > Gracilariaceae > Gracilaria > Gracilaria caudata. The sequence continues at coordinate 16,081 of JASCIV010000168.1, forward strand.
ATCTGTCAGGCAGACAACAAACAATACCATGCGCATGGAATCCCATGATCACCACGTACACCTGCTGAATCGAACGCCTAGAGATGCTTGGGGAAAGTATCTGGCATGGAGGCACAAACAACCGCAACCGATGGGCGTTGACGAGCGCAACCGTCTCCCGCCATTGGGAAGCGCAACACAACACAATTGCTTCAGCCGCTGCTTTCCTAGGTTTCTTTGCATTAGGTGCAATTCTTAGTGCCCGTCGTGCACCCCTACACCTGAACAGAATGTCAACGTCTGCGCGACTGCTGTTCTTCCCCACGCCCGTCCAATCACCAATCCAGCACAACCCAATTCACTGCTAATTGTTTACAATGGTAGTATGTCTCACATATAACAGATTTTGACCCTTTGTAACCTTACCCACAGTGGCCTTACTCACAGTGTCCTTGCTCAAGAGTGGCATGATAAGACCATTCCGGAAAAGTCAGGATCTCCAAAACTGCGAAGATCAACGTGCTTGACCTGAGCAGTTGGTGCCCGCTTGGCATCTGCTAGGAGGAAACAAAGGGTGGCTTATGACATGAGAAACGAAAATGATTGGATGACGACCAGAACAGTTCGTTCTCCAGCCTCCCATCTGTTCGATTTTCTTCTGTCTAAAATATTGGACGTAAGCATATATTATGCACATATTCCAATCATATTCCGTAACCATACACACTTCGCGTTGTGATTGGCTGTCATTTGATATGGCCCCGACCTAAGCCAATCAGTGTGGTTCACAGAAATGAACATGCACAAAGGTAAATTTCATTCTGCCCCTTGTTCCGAAGCGGTGTGGGTATACCCAACCACAGAACTTCATTTCCCGCTTGCAAAATTATTGGCTCTCCCTTTTGTCTAATATATTAAACAAAAGATTTTCGCGTCCCAGAAGGGTTAATTGCCAGATCCTACCCTTGTAGAAAGGTAAACCTTTAGGTTTAGGGCTTAAACCTCAACAACAGGCTCAACAGCCACTTTCTTCGGGAACACAGTAGAACGCTACAAGTTATCTCCGACTTCGATCAAGCGGAGAACCTTTGGGAACACGCTGGCAGAAAAAAAAGGTCCCTCTTGTGGTGCTTTTCTGTTTGGACCGAATCGCTTCTTTCTCACCAGTTTGCAGGAAAAAGGGAACACATCTTCCTTCTACTCATGAAACCTGCGTTTATCCCGGGTCTTATTTTCCGCTATGGAAGCGGAAGCCTTCACCGCACCTCACACCAGATACCGCGAAGAGGGCGTCTGATCAGACATAATGTTGGTGGTATGCGAACAAGAATGTGTACATCAGGCGATAAGTCGAACGCGGTGGTGGGCGAACCGACTATGGTACGCGCCAGACATATCCTTGTTGATAGCGAAGAAATGATTGATGCGCTTAGGCAACAGATAAATGATGGAAAAGCAAGTTTTGCAGAGCTCGCAGGCCTCGTGAGTACATGCACATCAAAAACTCGTGGTGGAGACCTTGGATGGTTCCGACGAAACACAATGGTTCAGGAATTTGAAGAGGCGGCGTTTTCGAATCCGCCTGGGTCGGTGGTAAAGGTAAAGAGCGAGTTCGGATGGCATCTTGTAAAGGTCGAGGACCATGGGATGGCTGCAAAGGCTATCACTGTTGATGAATATGAGAGACGGTTTGGAAAGAACGGTACGGATGATCCATTAAGTGCCCAACTCATTGATTGTAGAGAAGCGGGAGAACTTGAACTGGCACGCCTGCCAAACTTTCTGAACTTACCTATGGGAGAGTACGATACGTGGGCCGAAGATTTTGAAAACGGAGAATTGGGTTTGGAAAAGGGCAAGGAGACGATTGTCATGTGTCATCATGGAGTTCGCTCGGCGAATTTCTGCTCGTTCCTCTCGCAACAAGGCTTCACTCATGTGAGGAATTTGATCGGCGGAATAGATGCATACTCAAGGAAGATTGATCCCTCAATACCTCAGTACTAGACGGAAGCTGGACACAACTTTTCTTGCGAAAGAATTACGCCTTGTTCTCAGTTGGAACAGTTGTGGCAGCAGTGGTGGGAAATAGAGGTTGGTGCACGAAGATAGCTGATGTTCACAACCGTACCGGACAAGTAAGAACGTGAATGGTCGACCGCATTGTATTAGAGGTTTGAATACCATGTGGTACTGCGGTGTAGCAGAGGCTAAAGTTAGTGCTCTAAATGACTTGATGATCATCAGATACAGTACTCTACAGAAACGCTTCCAGATCGAATTCCATCGCCGAACATGGATAACTGAGCGAGAAGTTCTCAAGAACTTCTGGATGTACCCAGCCAATTGCACCGATTGGCTTGCCGCCATAGACTATGTCAGCTCTTCTTCCCTCAAAGAATGCACCGTCACAGCAGCCATCAGCGTCTAAGGCCCAGCTTCCCTTCTCAACACCGTCCCCGCGATTCACGCCAAGCATGCTCAACACACCCTCCAATAGTCCCTGAATCACTTCAAAGCCTGCGGATTGCGCACAGTAGATCGCCGCCACCTTCCTTCGGTTACACGCCAGTACCTCTGCACTCTTATCCTTCAAAACAACGTCACCTACCTCGAAAAGACGGACAGGGACCTTGGCACTCCTGTTTTCTCGCAAAGTCTTCAGTAAGCCAGGTAAAAGTGAGGTCCTGCATTCTTCGAACTCCAATGTCTTAGGGTTGCCTATCTTCACGGCCACGGTACCATCGTCAATCCGTCGCAAAGAACCAAAGTTCTCTGCGTTGGAAACTGTAACCCATGTGAGCACTTCAGTGTACCCTTGCTGAGCCAGGCCCTCTCTTCGCACCATATCCGCAAGATGATTGATGGGTAGCTGCTTCCCAACTGTGCTCGTTTCCGGCACTCGCTCAGGAACTCGGTTAAAGCCATATCCCACAGCCACATCGCACATCACGTCACACGCATGAAGTACATCTGATCGTATAATTGGAACGTCAACACCAATGGTTTTCTCGTCCACAACATTCGCTGGTAGTTGCATACGGGACAGCATGGTAACCATCTCGTCTGGCTCAAGATTTACCCCAACGCTCCCATTTATGTAGTTCACATCCGCAGTGACCCTGGGCATGGACAAATCCGGCGTCGTCATTGAAGAACCGTCTGCGTAGTTGACCAGGACAGGCTCCACCGTGTAAGGTTTCTCACAATACCGAGAGAACATAGCCACCATGGTATTCAAAACAATACTGGCCTTCGTTTTGTCAGTTGCGGTACACTCGATAAGCATGTTTCTTGTGTTCAAAGTTATCTTCGAGTGGTCCCCGTTAATAATTGGCGGCATTGAAAGCACTGTTCGCTTGGAGTCATATATTACGGGATATCGAGGGCAATTGCGAATAATGCCCAAGTACTGCTTGAGATTGATGTCTTCATCATACACTTTCATTAATTGTTCAGCGTCATACTCTTCCGTCTTCTGTAGCGGAATAAAACGAATATCCTTTGGGGGAAGCGCTTCATACGAAAAAGGACCGGTAAGCGTGTCCAGGTCATGTGTACCAATGGCTACTAAGGTACGGCGTCTGCAAATATTCTGGTGAAGCTTGTCTTGTAATTGTATTAAACTCTCGTAGATGGCTTCATCCATGCGCATATCCCGGAGAACTGCACAGAATACGTAAGGTCGAACGTCCGCCACCTCCTTCTCCACAGTAAACGTGTACTGGGGTTCTCCGACAATCCTGTATTCTGGAACAGCTGCATCGTAACCCATAAACACGCGGAGGGCCTGGCTCAAACCCTCCAAACAAAGCAAGTCATAGCGATTAGCAGGGACTTCGATCTTATAGCGGATTTCTTCCTTAACCTCCACCCCTGCCGAAAGTGCCTTGGACCCTAGCTGAGGTCTTTCGCTTTCGACATCATCGAGTTCTAGCCCGAACTCAAAACACAGCTCATCAAACTCTTCCTCGGTGAAGGACCTACCGATATCTTCGAAAAGACGGTCGCGCGGTATTGATACAGTGGGCATGCTGGGATCTTCGTCTCAATTGTCAACTCGCTCAGAATGATCCTATTTGACAGACATTGGAGTCAGATTCTGCGCAAAGGAAGGATAACAACTTCACGACTTGTAGGCAATTCGGTGGCAGGACGCCGGCGATCATTGATTGATATGCCAAAAAATGGATCGCACATGCAAAAATAGTTTACATATCCAAAGCAAATTGGAGAGCTTCCTCTCTTTTTGCCTACGAAGGTTTTCTATCTTGCCCTTTCAATAGCCAGCATGGCCGGCCACAGGTCCTTGGGGTGAAGGCTATACATCAGCTTGCGATGGTCTTCTGCAATGTCGAAGAGACCGCGGAACATGAGCCAATCGACTCCAGAAGAGTTTCCTGATCCTTCAAGAATCTCTGCTTTAATCTCATGTTCAAGAAAATCGGTCAGCGCCCGTCTTCTCAATGGCGATCCTAAAAAGTCCGCTTCAATCGGCTGTCGGAATTTCATTTTCTGTGGATCGTGCGATGCAAAGAATACAATGTTATGCATTCGAGAGTCCATCCCGTCAGAAAAAGCTCGAACGTTACCGAACACATGTTTTAACCGTTGGAAGACAATTGAAACAGCCTCAGTCGCTGGTGTTTTTGGAGTTTCAACAGCACCGACAAAGTTCACAGCAAGCACGCCGTTCGATGTTAGAACGCGAGAGATACTCTCGAACATTTCATTTGAAAAGAGAGCAGATGGCATGGTACCGCCCGTGAACACGTCGTGAATCACGTAGTCATAGCTTTCATCAGAGGCCTTTGCAACATATGACACAGCGTCTTCTACGACAACCGGGACCTGAAGAGAGAAGTACTTCTCCGCAAAACGAGCAACGACGGGGTCAATATCTATGGCGGTGACTTTCACTCCATGCACTGAAAGGCCGTTTGCTACGACGCCGATGCCCACGCCAATGCACAGGGCGGCTCTGTCGCCCGGACTGTCGTCGGTTAGTCGAACTGCCTCATGAACGTAGAACTGAGAGAAGATGGAGTCTGGGTAGTATTTGGAGGCGTCAAAGTAACCACCCAGGACAGAAATATCGGCAAGCAGCGCTCTGAACATTCCCCGCTTTTCAACGACGCTGATTAAACCTGTCGGTCCTCGCGCTTGTTCCAACAAACGGAAATCGTTTGGTATTGGAGGCGGCTGTATAAGCGGCGGGAGCTGTCCAACAAGCGAGGACATGGCGCACACCAAAAACAAACGATATGGAAGAGAGATCTTATTGTTTCGACGAGACCGCTTCCCAGGCCAAAGGCGCACTGTAGCAAGTGTTTTCGATCTTAACGCAAAATGTACAGAGGCAAGGGAAAACGTTATAGAAGGTAGATAAGAACGGAGTATCTTTAGCGACCATAGCTCCGGGAAAATGTTCTGTACAAGGGCATCGACGGCGAAGAAGATGGCAAACGCAGTTGAAGCAGCAAAGAAATCTGAGCGGGAGGCCCAAACAACCAGGGACGTTAGGAGCAAAAGGCAAGCTAGTTGAAAACCAGGTAGGATAGAAGCACTCAGCGACGGGTAGATAACGACGGGCACGAAACAAATTGGTGGCAGCGCCTTGAGAAGAACTGCGCCTGACGCAAGGATCACTGGAGGTAATCCGATAGAGAGAGCGTCCGCTATGGGAAACGAGTACAATGCGGGAAGCTCTAAACGGATTATTTGGTATTGAATCAGCGCAGTGAACGTGACTAACGCGCTGATGCGAGTTTGGATGGTAGAACGATGCTCCATATGGGTTTCGAAAGTCTTGTCCTGCGTGGATCGCGCACCATGAGATGCTTCCTGAAAGTTCCAACCGTTAGCATTCCAGGAGAAGAGCTACGCGGTCGCTTGAGGCCGTCGGCGTATCTGTCCCTATCTATAAGTTTCACCGTGGACGCCCCCTTGAGAGCCCCTCCGAAGATTACGTCAACCAGAAGGTGATGCAAGCAAACATCATCTTCGAATTGAGGAGACACAAGTGTCAGGCAGTAATTTGACAGGAACTCACTCGAAAAGTTGCGAAATTTTGACAAGGGTCAAACTTTGTACTGCCCTGCCCTCCCAAGTTGGGAATCCCAACAGCTCGACTCACACCCTGGGTGTGAGAGAAGCATGCGTTGCTGTCCGTGAGAACGGGTCTCTTCAGCTTCATGTTCCCCAACGCAAATCCCGCTTCCGATAGGCGTTAACGAGCGCCACCATCTCCCGCAATGGGGAAGCGCAACACAATCGCTTCAGCCGTTGCTTCCCTAGGTTTCTTTGCATTGGGCGCAACTCTTGGAGCCCGTCGAGCACGCCTACGCTTGCACAGAAATTTGAGTGCTTGCGCGACTGATGTTCTTCCCCACGCCCCTCCAACCACCAATCAAGCACAAACCAGTTCACTGCCGTTAGATTGCCCAGTATGTCTCACAGAGTTTATCCTGCCTCGAGTCGCACCGTGTGGACATACATTGTGCACAACGTGTCTTGCTGCACTATTCGAACATGAGAGACGTCCCGCATGTCCCGTTTGTCGGAAGAAGATAAAAGTATCCCTTGATCGTCTTCCCGTCAATTTTGCTCTAAAAAGTCTAGTGGAAGCGCGCGTCGCCGAAAGGGGAGAAATGGCTTGGGAAGGATACAGGCAAGCTGAGAACGAGGCCAGGCAGCTAATCCCGCATGTTTCCGGAGAAAATGGTGCTCAGCAAAGAGCACAGGTTGTTGCTTCTCTCCGTCCGGCATGGAACTGGTTTAAGTGGTCGGTCATTATTGTCACCGAGTTCGGTGCCTTTCTTGTAAGTCTCAAAGAAGTGCTAGAGTCTACTCCAAATCGTACCAGAAGATATCAGCGTATCGTGTAGTGATCAAAACAAAACGTACATCAGGAACTGGAACTGCACAGCTTGTATTTGCGGAATATGTACAGTAACCTTCGTCTCCATGGTATTGTGCGGCTCTTGTACATTTCACACGATCTTCTATGGTATCTTATTTTCTTTCTGCGCTCAATCATCTTGTACCACCTTCAGCCGAAGTCTGGAAGTTTGCCACACTCTATTATGACATCGCCTATTCTCTCACTCTGCTGCACTTCTATCACTAACAACTTACTCGATTTTTTTCGTGGGCTATGAAATTTTGTCTCCTTCCCATAGGGGATACAAATCTGGACATCTTCACTGCCTTATTGAATCGTTAAAAACCGAGCTCTTGGTTTGCAATTCGTTCATTTTGACCCCTGGTGTGAGGGCCTGATGTGTTAGGCTGGATTGCGTTCCGCAGCGATACTACCGCTGTGCTCGCTTCGAGCAGCCGACGACCAGCATCTTCAACAGGCTACTGTAGAACTCTTCAGAATTCCTACGGTCTGCTTTCTTGAGCGCATCTATTCCAATTATATCACGCTGTTTCTCATGCACGTTTTGTGCTTGAGATAAGAGAGCTCTGGCTCGATGACCAATCAGCAGTCTGTAAGATGCGCAATATCGATCCGAAAGGACGTACGGCGAGTCAGCTCATTAGACTTCCTGTTCGCAGGGTTCAGTTTCTAATGCGGCGTTACGTGAGAGACGTCATTTCCCAGCCAAGGCACGCCTTTGGAAACCAAAGCGATTCAGAGAGTCCCAGAGGTTCTCCCATCAGATCGTGATTTGATCCTGTTAAAATAACGCATACTTTGCGTTGTTTTTACATGTAATGTCCTAGCTCGAATTGATGGTCGACACAACTGCGGCATGACCTTCATGGAGGAATGGCGGCCTCTTCGGGGGTGCGGCAACGACGATAACCAGTTATCTAACTGTAGCACGTTTGCAATAGCGATGTGGCGACGGCGGTAGCGGAGCGGTGGCTGTTTCCAAGTTGCAGAGATAGCGCAATGGCGAAAGTGATCAGGAGGGTGCGTTGGCGGCGACGACAAGTGCAGGGTGTCAGCGGCGAGGGATATGATCAGCGACCTCGTCTAGAAGGATGAGCACCGCCGTTGGGTTTGCATACACGCCGCCATTTTCCGCCGGAATCCAGTTGGCAAAAAGCTTCAAGTATGTCCGCGCTGATATGATGATAAACGTATGTGTGTCAAAGTACGAGAGAAGAGGCTCACATTTACATGCTTTGAGCAGTTAGTTTGTGTACTTGAAAGGTTTTAAACGACATTTGGTGGCGCGGAACGAGCGCCCCAGTCTCCAGTACCGGCGACGTTGGCGGCGCCGCCTTGTTGAGCTGCGACTATTTCATCCATCGAGCGTTTCGCTTGACGAATTTCTCGAGTAAATGCGAACAAAGAATGTGAAACAAAGCCCAACAACAACAGAACAACCACGTCAATCACAATTCTCCAAGTTAGATACTGTCGTATTCTATCGACGAGACTTAGAATCTCACTGATGAAGATTAACACGGAACCGAAAAACACTGACATCGTGCCGGCCATGACGTAATTCAGCTGTCGAGGTGTTGCGGTGGAAAAGTAGTGCTTGTCCACTGACCGCCCTTTATACCAGAAGAAGAACAACGTAATTGCGCCAAAGATTAGGAATGGCCATGAAATGCCTAAAAGCGCTATCTTCGCAGCTTGCATGGCGGGCTTAAGCATTGAGATTCTGCTCTGCAGTAACAACACGACGGGAATAAGCGTGAAGACCAACAGTAGTACAGCAACCGACGCTGTATCGAACAGCTTTCCTCTTCGTAGAACGGTCACCATCGTGCCAATTGCCGAGCCACCACTTCACAGCTGTTCCAAATTGCTCTCGAAAGCGGCCGTCTTCAGCGATGAGAAACACGCGGAGGAAGAATGAAGGCAGCAAACAATGGCGGTCCGCGATGGGAGCGCACTGGCGCATCAACTAGCCTAGGTCGCACAGAAAGTGCTGTTGCCGCAACCAACTGTCAGCGTTCTGCTTAACAGACTGGGCTGACTGCCCCCTCTCGCACGCTCGCGCCTCACAATATTTAATGCTTACAGCCAAGTGCGTAGGAGAGGCTTGCGACGAAAGAGAGATATCATTCGACGGCGACAACACAAACGCCCGCGAGCGAGTTTGCTTGCATCCCATGATTATGTGGAGAACGCGTTAGATATAACCGCATCAATGATGCGACATCATGCGTCATGATGATGTCGTGTCCCTATTGCGAGGTCCTGCTGCAAACATGGTCTCGATCATCTCTTGTTGGAGGCGTCGATTAGCAACTCCAACTCGTTAAGCTTTAATAGGTTCAAAAAATGTTTGGTGCGTTTCAAAAATCACTTCCTGGCTTGTTCAGACAGTCAGACCAGTCCTGCAGTTCTGCTGCCCCTGCTCTTTCCTCTCCATCCGTGATTTATATTATAAACCAGTACCCACATTTGACCGAAGTTGCTGGGCCTTCCTCGTAACCGGAAACTGCATCCAGTTTGTTCTGGCTCGGCCAAGAACAAGTATTCTATTTACGTACAAGAGAAGCACAAGGGTCAGAAGAACTATTCAGAAATCTCCTAGCCCTTGCAAGCGCTTTACGGAAGGATTTGAAGAATTTATAAACGACACGAATTCCCTGAACTCATGCTCATGATCCTCAGCTGGTACACGGACAACTCGAGAAGACCTGAGCTTCATTTTCTTCGTGCTGAAGTAACTGAACGACAACTAGCCTCAGTCTCAGTAACTTGTCAACGCAAAATTTCTCAACACGGTAGACTGGTTTTTTTTGGCGTAGAATGGCGCCAGGCGCAGTACGACCATTCCGAATAGGTGCAAAGTTACAGCACAACGGTGTCGACGAGTTCAGCAGCCTCCGATGGATCGAAAATCGGCATAATGTACGACGGTACCGAAGGTAGCATTCAATCAAAACCCAAGAATGAACGTACAAGTGACATTGTTACTTGGACAAGATACTGTAGCGCCCATGCTGCCAGCATTGCTGGCCCAGGTTGGATCATCCAAATCATACAACATGACCCCTCACGGTGTAAGTCACATGAATCATCATGATCCCGATCACAATCCCAGTTGGATGATCCAACCCACCCTCAACCCCGACACGACAACCTCCCCCGAGCAGGGAAAGCCCCCATTCACGACCACATCGACTACCTTCCCAAGCTCCTCAACCCAATACAAGGGTACTCGCCCCGCACGCCAGTCAAAACTCCTTGCAGACCACCGCTTCGCCACCCGCGCAGAACACTTCCTGGGTATCACGTGAGCACGCACGCGAGCGGATGGTGGCGTACACCGGACTCCAAGTGCTTTGTGTCGCACCACATGGCACACAGAATCGAGAAAGCATGATTAGTAAAACGTGTGCTTCGGCGGAGAATGTTCGCAAATGCTACTTTGAGGTGCGGCACGCTCACCTCAACAGTGCATGAAGCCGCAGAGCCTTGTCGACATTGTTATCACCTCTTCTGCAAATCCTTTCCTACCTCATTTACACTGATGTGCTTTGATGGATGACTATTTTAGCGTCCTACAAAGCACAAAGGTACAGGGCTTGTGCTTCTAATGATTTATCAAGGGTATGGGATACATCCCGTAATGATCGTAATGATTATTGCGATCATAATCATGGTCCTTGGAGGGTTTTTTCTCAACTTTTCATTGTAAGCATCCAGAAGCAATTCAAACCAGAGCTGAGCTGTTAAGAATACCCCCAGTCATGTACAACCAGCTTCGCTTATCAAACGAGCCAATATTCCTGGCAAAAAGAAAGAGGAGGCGCTTGCCATCAAAGCCCAACACAAGCTTGTTGTCCTCCACGTTCACATAGGCCTTCATCTACACGATATGGTGAGAAATATGTAATCAATCGTACCAGTTGGTGTCCGCTTCGGCTGTATAAAAGGGTGGGCGTCGGTGAAGAGAACCTCATTTGATGTCAGTCAACTGGCCTCCTCTCAAGCTAGCATTACCATAACCTCTCCGCTACGAACAAATGGTACGCATTTTCAACATGTCTCTTCTTCGTGGTGCGATGACGACCTTCATCGCAGCTGTTTTGTTTACTTCTTCTTTGGCCTGCACGGACAAGCGCTCATGCCTCCTCCTCTCGCCTTCGCAGCTCTTCCACGCCGCCACCGATGGCAGGAAAGTCGGAGCGTGCTATATAAGCCGTGGTAGTAGCCGCAGCGCCTGTGACCTTTATGTGAAGAGCACCGATTTCAGTACGAACCGCATCACGGGCTGGCCCCTGGACTTAAACGGGCGCGGATCTGGCTGTGTGAAAGCGCCTGACTTCCCGAAGGGTATGAGCCGCTGTTGGTACGCCAGCGGCTACGGGTTTACAAGGAAATCATGGGAGCCGTTTTGCACAGAGAACGGTGTGAACAATGCGGCCGCTCAGCTAAGATCCGCAATCTCTGGCAACCGATGCTTTCCGTCGTCTGTGTCCGTACCTGCTAAAAAGACTTTCAACCTGGACGAGTTGATCCCTGAAACTCAGACCAAAGGGTGGAACTGTGGCCATTCTCCCGGCAAGGGCAGTTGCTTTGTAAGCTCGGCTACTTACATCGCCGATGTGGCGCTCAAATGCGCACGCTGTCTCAAGCGTGAGGACGAGGACTTGTCGCAGCCGACTGACAGCAAACCCATCCAGGTTGCTAAGAAAGTGGCCAAGAAATGTGGTCCTTGTGCAAACGCAGTGAGGAAGGCTCCCAAATGCGGCGGGAAACTGTTCGGGATTGGATCAAAACGTAGCGGCAGGAGTTGCAAATTGATCGACGGCAATGGCTGCTGGCCGAAAAAGTCGGCGCGGGTGTTGCATGATTGCGGAAAGGGCGCCGAATGCAAGTTCAAGATATCGGATGCCAAAGCGAAGGTTTGGTGTTGCCGCCGGAAGCGCAGGTGCAGGTGGTATCAGGCTAGGTGCCACTGGCGCAACACGTTCCGCTGCAGCAACAGCGCGCTATCCAAATCCAAGGACAAGAACGGTGCTCAGGTTCTCTGGGAGTAGAGCTCCCACTACCCACGCGGTATGGATAAGAACTAGAGTTCACCCACAGCCGAATAAAATAACCACCAACTGAAACCTCAATTTGCGCCCAAAAAGACTGAACCAGTGTATCCGGCAGCACAACTTCTTCCGAGCGTACCTACGCTTCCGACTAACGTAGCTGCTGCTGAAAAGTCAGCGGGTCCATCGTGCCGAAGTTGAGAGAGAATGCAGCGTGAGACACGAAAAAAACGTCAACGCTCTGTGAAGTCCCTCAGGTCATTACGCGTCGTAGTCATAACTTGGTTGTACGAGTCCAAAGTCGCGACGTGGTGTAAAAAACGAACGTGGACGTAAAACTGAGCCATCATAAGTTATGATTCATAACCTCAGCTTCTCCAGCGCTTGTTTGTATTTGGCGTTGTTGAATCTTGAATCCTTTCAAGAGCATTGCGTAAAGGAGTAAATATATATCGCCTTGGCTGGGATATGACATGTCTCACGTAACGCCGCATTAGAAACTGAATCCTGCGAACAGGAAGTCTAATCAGCTGTCTCGTCATACGTCCGGATTGCAGTTTCGCATCTCATAGACTGCTGATTGGTAATCGAGCCAGAGCTCTCTTAGCGCAAAACGTGCGTGAGAAACAGCGTGATAGACATCTATTTAGATGTGCTGTGACACTGCCACAGAAGTCTGTTGAAGATGCTGGTAGTTGTATGCTTCAAGTGAACACAGCGGTACAAAACCGACCCGAACACATTAGGCCCTCACACCAGCACGCCAGGAGTCAAAATCAATGAACTGCGAACAAAGAGCTCCTTTTTTTAACGGTTTAGGCTTCATGTCACTCCAATGCAACGAACAATGATGACGATATTTGTCTAAGGTGATCATGGGCCCTGGGTTTCGCAAGGCCGTTTCGTGTGTTACTATCCTTATAAAGGGGGTTAAAGGGTTGCCCATGGGTACTTGTACAGTATTTACTAGTACGAGGTTATTAACGCTGCCGTCTTACGACAAGGCCGTTGTGCAATACATCAGGGGTGGGACGAAGTCTATTGTGTTGCAAATCGATTGCAGTTGCCAGTTGCAGTCCGCGATTGCCCCTGAGCAAGAAACTGCAATCAAAGTACAAAGCTGTTTTGAACGCTAATGAAAGGCCCGCACAAAAACCTGCTTCAGAAACCCTGGGCCCGTGGTCGCGGGTGAGTAGATTTCATCATCATCATTCGTTGTATTCACGAAGGAGACGTCGTTGTAGACCGGGGTCTTGAGATACCGTTGTAATGAATACGGTGGAAGTTCTTATGAGATTTTCGTGCGCGTGTGGCCCATTACATGTGGACTACAAAAAAGTGCGGCCAGGCAGTTCATGAACTTGAACAACGATAGTTGTGGTGGGCTCCAACGGTTTTCTCAGCTTCTCATTGTGAGCATCTTGAATTCATTCAAACAAAAGTTGACCCGTTAAGAAGATCACCACTCGTACACAAGCACCTTCGCATATCAAACTGCCAAATATGTATGTCCTAGGACGAAAAAAGAAGGCGCCTGCTATCAAAGCCCAATACATGGTTGTCTCCTCACGGCCCTTCACCAATACGGTGTGGTGAGAAATAGTTACTTCATCATATCGGTTGATGACCGCTCTAGCCGCATAAAAGGGTGGGCGCCAGTGAGCAGAGTGTAGAGCAGAGTCTCATTCGATGCCCATCAACTGGCCTCCACTTTCGATAGCGTTGCCATACACTCTCTGCTGCAAACAATCGAACGCAATTCCAATATGTCTCTTCTTCATCGTGCGATGACGATCTTCATCGCTGCAGTCTTGTTTACTGCTTCTTTGGCCTGCACGGACAAGGAAGCACGCCTCCTCCTCACGCCTTCGGAGCTCTTCCGCGCCGCCATTTACGGGGGGAGAGTCGGAGCGTGCTACATAAGCCGTGGTAGCAGACGCAACTTCTGTGACCTTTACGTGAGAGTCATGGACTTCAGTACGAACAGCTCCACGGGCTGGCCCCTAGACTTGAACGGGCGCGGATCTGGCTGCGTGAAAGCCCCTGATTTTCCTAAGGGTATGAGCAGATGTTTCTACTCCAAAGGCTATGGATTATCCAGGGAAGCTTGGGAGCCGTTTTGCACCGACAGCGGTGTGAACAATGCGGTCGCTCAGCTAAGATCAGCAATCTCAAGCGACAAGTGCTTTCCTTCGTCCGAATCGGTACCTGCCAAAAACACTTTCAACCTGAACGAGTTGGTCCCTGAAACCCAGATCGAGGGGTGGAACTGTGGCCATTCTCCCGGTAAGGGCAGTTGCTTTGTAAGCACAGCTAAATACGTCGCCGATGTAGTGAAAAACTGTGTCCCGTGTCTGAAGCCCGAGGACGAGGAGTTGACCCAGCCGACTGACAGCAAACCCATCGAGACTGGTGTGGAAGTCGCCAAGAAATGCGCTCCTTGTGCAAACGCTTTGAGGAAGGCTCCTAAATGTGGTGGAAAACTGTTCGGTATTGGATCAAAACGTAGCGGTAGAAGTTGCAAATTGATCGACGGCAATGGCTGCTGGCCGAAAAAGTCGGCTCCGGTGCTGCATGATTGTGGAAAGGGCGCTGAATGCAAGTTCAAGATATCGTCGGCTAAAGCGAAGGTGTGGTGTTGCCGTCCGAAGAAAAAGTGCAAGTGGTTTCAGGCTAAGTGCCACTGGCAAAACACGTTCCGCTGCAGCAACAGTGCGCTTTCCAAATCCAAGGACAAGGACGGCGCCCAAGTTCTTTGGGAGTAAAACTCCATTTGCCGCCGGTATAGTAAGTGTCATTTCTCAGACCTTTACGGTTAGCCCTCGTACACTCCATACAACTTACTGTTTTGGAAAACGTACGTCAATTGCTTGTGCGCAGGAGTTGGCTATGGACAAAACTTGATTGTCGTTCATCTTAGGACATTTCGTTGACTTGCTCCTCTCGATAGCTGTCGACTTGCGTTGTTTACCATTTCATTGCTAACCAGAGTCAGGATTGGGCCGCGCAAGTAATGAAGGTGCCCTTTAACATGACAGTGTCTGTTCGAATAAACATTTGTCGAAGGCCACCGAGTTTAAGGACATGGACCATTTGAACTGCTGTATCCTCAACAAGGTTCGCCTTGAGCCCGATCGCTCAGAAAGAACTACTTTTTTCCAGTTCCGTTGTTCCCTAGTATCATAATACCATACTTCGAATCGAGCTCACTCACATCCACGCCGCTAACCCGGGGCGCGTCCTCTTCCAACCAAGCAAATCGACTTCAGTCTTTCACGATTACGGCCATAAACATTGACCGCAAGATGGTGGCCACCCATCGCACAGGGATGTGGGGGTTCATCATCTTGCTGGCAGCTCTTGCATTCCTCCGTTCTCTTGCGCCGGAGCACACGGAACAAGCCGTGCGCGGGTTGATGAAAACATCTAATATACCAAACAAGCAAATAGAAGAGGAGAAGAGACAACTGAATGAGATGAAGGACGAAATAAAGCGGGAAAGAATCGCCTTGGAGAAGTTGAAGGAGGAGCTCGACCAAAGGCCTGGGCGAGTAGAACCCCAACATACGGAGGAACAATATGTTGAAAGAAATACGCAAGAAGGTACAGATTCTTCTACTCCAACACACATTGAACCAAACGATGGCTCAAACCGTGAATCAGAGGAAAAGCCTGAAGAGAAAAACATTGAACAAAGCAGCTACACATCGGAAGGAAATACCGCCGAACCAGCATTTCAACAACACAATATTGTGGACGCGGAAGGCAAGGATGAAACTGAGACCCAAGAAATGAATGACTCAGACCACGATGTGGAACTCGTAGAGCTCGCGGATGACGAATGTCCAGTCGTCGTAGCACCAGAGTACTCGATGTCTGGCCTTGGGACTCAAATCGAACACGTCTGGACCTCCCTATCAGTAACTCTTGCGGTACGCAACGCTTGTGCCGTGTTACCCCCAGTTGTCACAAACATTGGAGAAGACGAAGAAGTTGAGATTGTGCCCTTCCAAGAGGTCTTCGATTTAGACGAACTTGGTCGCACGGGTCTGCGTATTCTTCCCTTATCTGTTTGCAAGGCCTCTGGAGTTTCCCATGTGTTTGATGACAATGGTGCCGAAAGTGCAATTGCGAAGAACTTTGTTTCTTACGTCAAGAGGAGTCATCCATCGCTTGCAGAACAAACAACTTTAGTTCATGAGAACACGCAAGCGCATCGCTTTCCACCGATTGAAGAGACAGAGGGCGATGTGAACCGAGTGGCGGCTTATATTGCATCGAAGAGAGCAGAAGTCCAAAGTCGCGAGTGTATCGGTTTCGGACGAATGCGGTCAGCGATCGCCTTCAACCGCGATGTTGTGGAGCACTTTAAGTCGGCCCCACGTGTTGATGATTATGCTTCGTCGAAGTATCCAAAAATGAACGAAACCCTGTTCGTGAAGCTGCGGTGGAATGAGGCGCACTGCAACGAAAAGCGAAATGAGGACGGAACAGTGTGCATACTTTCTGGTGAAATACTTTCCACTGACGACTATGTGAATAGCATTGCCTATGCCGCAACTACGGTTGGAGCATCAAAGATATATATATCTGCACCTCCCCACGTGCCAGAAGACGTCAGTGCCCAGATATCCTCTAAACTGAGGCCGGTTGATCCTGTTGTACTTGATGTGGGGTCCGATTTCTTCACCGCAAGTGTAATAGAGAGGGAAATGGCTTTGAGATCTAGAGCGTTTGTTGCAGATGGTGGAGCTTGGGGTGAATCAGTGCAAGAAGCCCGACGAATGCATTATCCTCATCTCTTTAAGGAAGGATATAATTCTCTACTCATGGTGGAAGAATGGAGAAATGCGGGCTCCCCGACGGAGCTGCCCATCATCATGGCCTCACATGTTCAGGAAGACTACATGGAAAACGAAACGTCAAACCCAGGAGCAAGTGCTGGAGATCAAAGTCCAGCCACTGATACATCTCTAAATTATGACCAACAAGCGGAAGCTCCGGACACTTCCTCTTCTGAGACAGGAGGTCCAGATCTTGGTTCCGTAAATGCTAAGCCTTTGCAACCTGAGCCGGAGCAAGACAGTGTGGAAATCGGCGCCGCATCAGATCCAGGGTCTGCGAATGCTATGCCCCGGCAGCAAGAGTCCGAGCCAGTTAACGAAGGCACTGAAATAACACCAAATCTCGAGGGCGGCGATGTTGCGCCAGCCCAACCTGAGGGTGGTTATGTCAACGAGGGTGCCGAAGTGATGCAGGGAACAACACCGGAAACGCAACCCCCGGAAGGATTGCCAACTCAATCACGACCAGAGGCGTACGAACCACCGCAGACCTACTCAGCAAGTCAGGAGACCGATCACCACCTCTTCCCAGATGGACAGATCCCGGAAAGAAAATTCGTGGACCAACCCCCAGTCGTTGCAGAAGGCGGCGGCCAAGCGGCTTATATTCCCCAAAATGGACCTAACTCAGATGTGGTGCGCATAGTCAGCGGAGATGGAGGCGATAACGCACCGCACCAGGGAGGAGAGGGTGAACAATCGCCATAGGAACGCACTCTTCAGACATTGGTGAGTGTCTAGCGTTTATCTGGATCCACAGTTTGGATACGGTTAACTCTGTGATCATGAATGTCTATGAAAGATTATTGGTCAAGTGATTCATTTCGATAAGAAGAGCATGAATAACGGCATGTAGAGTAGACAAAAGTAGGCGTCTGAACGTGGAAAGGAATGGTATAAGTCAACGCAACGGGTACGATGTTATTACATGACTTCGTAGGAAGCCCATCACTGCGAATTTGACACCCAGTTTGCACGTCGCTGCGGGGCGGGAGACAAATCTTGCTGAGGAGGAACGGGAACAATAGAGCTGGGGTTCAAGGGGAAAAGACTAGTATAGTAGTTATTGCGAGTGGCCTCAAGGTCACAGGTCTCTGCAACTCGCGGCAAATTGTAAATGTCTTTTTGGAGAAACGACAACACGTTAATAACTGTGATGGGAGTAAAGCGAAGAGATGGAGATTGACTTACCTCGCATCCATGCGGATATGGCTGGATAGTCTACGCGAATCGATTTGCGACATGCTCTGAAAAGTACCGCGTAAACAGAATCAAAGCGGAATATAGTAGGGAATAAGCGCACATCAGCTTCAGTGATGACAGAAGGGCTACAAAGGAACCTGGTGTTGGTGAGAAGGGTTTCAATGTAGTCGAGAGTAGAAAACAGATTGGTCTCCGCTTCTTCGTACGCTGACTGGGATGTGGCAAAACCACAGCGATAGACGCCGTCGTTGACATTGGAGTACACTGTCTCGCAAAGGTGTTCCAGTGCCTGGGAGTCAACGTCCAAACCGTGCTCTTCTCGCGGACATAAGCAAACTACAGTGTGTTCATCTATGGAGACAGGTGCTGACTCCGCAAACAAGCGCAAGATCTCGGCCGACTCGTTGGATACAATCCTGTCCTGATCGACCTGAATGAACAGTGGAGCGGTGTAGCGTCCGGCATACTTGCGATCCATCTGCAGGTATACATCTTTCAAGGTAGACGCGGTAGAATCGTAGCGTTGGGGGTCGGCAAGGCGCCATAGACCATCTGGACCGGGATTGAGGAGTCGCACCTCAACCTGGTCGGTCAGATTAAGAAGCGCGCGCGCCAGCATCACGCGATGACACCACTGGCACGCAAGGCCGACGTACACAGCATAAGGTGGCTCATCATAACGGGCGGTAAACGATCGCCTTACGGCGGCCACTGTCTGTCCGGATGGGCCGCTGTCATACTTGAGCGAGATGCGCGAGGAAGGGCGCACATACCTGCCCTGCGCATCGGACGGCGCAAGCTGCGACATAAGCACGCGCCAGAAGGCGACATAGGAGGCGCGCGCGGCGCGAACGAGCAGCGGCAGCAGCGGCGACTTGGAAGCGAGCAAGTTGGGCAGCCTCACCGCCACGCGTCTCCGCCGCGGCTGCTCCGCCTCGCATCGCACGCGGCCGGCAGCGCGCGGGCGACGACGCTCGACACGCGGCAGCGGCGGCGATAGCAGCGGCGAGGCGAACGCGACGCGCGCCCACGATGGCGCGGCCATGACTCGATTGCTGGCCACGAGCCGGGTCGCGCAACATTCTCCGTCGCGCGGCAATTGCGCTGTGCGCTTCGCTGCGCTGTGGCGAAGAGCTCGCGCGCGTGGCGGTGCACGCGCGAGCGCGTAGGGTTGTCGCACGTGGCACACGTGGGTCGGCGCGCTCAAGAAGCGCGCGCGCCGAGCGCGCGTTGGCGCTCTGACAGCGCGCGCAGCCGCGCCGCTCACCCGCCGCCTCCCGCGCCCACCGCTCACCGCTGCCCGTTGCGCCTTCTCCTTCTCCGTCATCCCGTGCCCCTCCCCCTTTGCCCGTTACGCACCGCCTTCCCTGCTCCCCTCTTCCCCCCCCCCCCCTTCCCCCCCCCCCCCCCCCCCCCCCCCTTCCCCCCCAAACCCCCTCCC